>VXAC01003796.1:527216-564784 GCA_013399225.1 Rhipidura dahli | reverse complement strand
AAAAAAAAAAAAAAAAAGGAAACAACCCTTCTAAACTAGCATCTTAATGCATCTGATGATTTATAATGCAACACCAGAACTCCAGGGAGAAAATCAGGCCCCAATGGCACACTGACATTTGCAGAGTGAGAAAAGAGAGTATACTTAAGGAAACTTGTTTAACATAATTTGGAAGCTTGCTGATCAAGAAGATAACAGGATTTTTGTCTATTCCTTGACCATTTATTTACTGAGTATTAAAAATTAGATGTAATAGCCTTTAATTCTCTGCATGTTATGCACTCACACACTCATAAATGATGTGACATTTGGAGCTGGTGCTAAGTCCTTCATAATATTACAGACCTTTGAGTTCTTGGGGCAGTGTTCTTCCAAGAGTCTTTTTGATTATCTTTCTATCACTGTCTAAGTTGACAGAGCTGCAAATGTTATTACTAGTCATAAAATTATCCAACCACAATGTCTGTCTATACGACCTGCAGTGGTTGTAAATGCCACAAATTGATTATGCACTGTGGAAAAAAGACTTATCCTTTCATTCCTTCTAACTTTATTGCCCTTAATTTAATTAACTGTTGCTACATGCTACAGGTTAAAGAGAGAGGCTAATATGTTCGTATTGTATAGCTTCAGACCTAGAGTATCTCCGACAAGTCTCTCTTGGCTCCTAACCTTTTCAGGAAANTCTCCTTTTGCCCCAAACCTTTTAAGAAAAAAAAAAAAAAAAAAAAAAAAAAAAAAAAAAAAGAGTGCTGGCTAATCTAAATCTCTTTTTGTATATATCTAATAATTTTCCAATTTCTATTTCAATCTCTCTTTCATCCCCTTCTACTCTCTGCTTACAGTTCCTATTTCCTGGCTATGCTATTCTTCTATCTATAGCCAGTTTTCTGTCTCATATCTAAGCATATTGGCTACTATAGATAAATATTAGAGACCTATGTTCAAGTGCATTCCTCTCAATAAAGACTTTTCCTGGTGATTTAGTAATGTTGTTCAGAATTACTACCACATGACGCTCATAATAATCCTTGAAATGTTATTGCTTGTAATAATTGTATCTATGCCATTTAAGCACAAAAGTGACAGTGAGATCTTATATGTGTCTTACAGAGGAACATGTGGAGCAATGGCAGTATTTGAAATACTACTACATTTGGTCACTTGAAGGAGAAAAATATTGAAACATAGTAATTAGTACTGTTCATACTAATTGGTTGATTTGGATCCATTCAAACACATTACTGAATCTGTTTCTATCTGTACTTGTATGTTAAAAAAGTGAAAAAAACAGCCATTTCTCCAAGGTTAGTATATCAGGTGCCCCATGGCAATGAACCTTGTGTCACCTTGTGAATGAAAGATGTCACAAAGAGCTGGGCTGGAGAGTGTTGCTTAACAATACAGATGCAGGAAAACACTCTTAGGACATTTCTTCTGCCTAAGTGTACCTCTCTCCTCATACATCCACTGTCCCAGTCTGCAGCTGTCTATGTGCTAACCCCAGAAAGCCTGTACCTTTGAGGTATACTTTTCCTGTGAGATTCTTTATAAAAGATAACAGAGAGAAATAGAGATTTTCTGTAAAGAGATGTTATTACCTCAGTATCTGCAGTACTCCCACAGCATTTTCTAGTCTCAGGACAAGTGTGGAGGTAATATTATCCATTCATTACAGACACTCAAAGTTTTGAAGGGATCTGCTCTAGGGATCTCAATATTTCTTAGCATCAGAACATTGCAGCTGCCTACTGACTGGCATTGCATTTTTTTTTCCCCCTGCATAAACTGTTTTAGTAGGAACATAACAGACTGCATTAATATTGACTTCAGTGCATATTTTTAATTACAGAGAAACTAAAATTTTGTTACTGCATATTATGAACAAGATTTTCCTCTCCTCTCAGGAAAAAGTCGCCCCTGCCTCAGGGAAGAGTGCCACCTACCACATCACTGAACCTGTTCCTCCAGCAGAGGAGCTTAAAGAATACACAGAACCAACCTAACCCAAATATGAATTAGCTTCTAAAGGATATGAAACTTCAGCAGGGTATATGCCTAGGCTGTTTAGCTGCTAAAAGTAAGTAAAATGTTCTGTTCAATGCAGTAGGATAAATGAGGTGGTCTGACAGAAATTTCTCACCAAGAAAGCCAAATTGAAAGATCCCGGCCATTTCTGTCAGGAGCAACAGAGTACCCATAATTAGTCACCAGGTAATTGGAAATGCTTTTTCATCCTGGTTTTACAAGCATGTTTCCATTAAAACAGAACTAACAAGACCAAACATATATGTATGAGCAGTTAATGATGTTTTCTGGGTGGATTATGTGTGCAGACAATGTTCACAGAATTGCAGAAACATGTAGGTTGGAAAAGATCTCTAAGATCATTGAGTCCAACCTTTTAATGATCATCTACCTTGTCAACTAGACCATGACACTAAATCCCATGTCCAGTTGTGTCTTGGACATCTTCAGGTTTTGTGATTTCTCCACCTCTCTGGGCAGCCCTTTCCAATGTTTGACTACCCTTTCCATGCAGAAATTCCTCCTGTTGTCCGGCCTGAGCCTCCCCTGGCACAGTTTGAGACTATGTTCTCTTGTCATGTGGGTGGTTGCCTGGTAGAGGGCTGACCCTCACCTTGCTACAGCCTCCTTTCAGGTAGGTGTAAAGAGAGATATAATGTTAGCCTGAGCTTCCTTTTCTCTAGGCTAAACAACCCCAGCTCCCTCAGCCGCTCCTCAAAGGACTCACTGTTCAGACCCTTCTCCAGCTCCCCTGCCCTTCTCTGGACATGCTTCAGCTCCTCAATGTCTTTCTTGAATGGAGGGGCCCAAAACTGAACACAAGATTCAAGGTGTGGCCTCAACATTGACAAGTACAGGGGGACAATCACTTCACAGCAACAGTCCTGCTGGCCACACTATTCCTGATACAAGCCAGGATGCCCTGGGCCTTCTTGGCCACCTGATCACACACTGGCTCATGTTCAGCTAGCTGTTGACCAGCACCCACAGGTTCTTCTCCTCTGACCAACTTCCTAGCAATTCTGCCCCCAGCCTGCAGCACTACAAGGGGTCTTGTTACTCAAGTACAGGACCTGCCACTTGATCTTGTTGAATCTCATACCTCTGGCCTTGGCCCATCAATCGAGACTGAGGATGTTAAATCAGTACAAAACATTACTGAAGACAAGTTCAACGTAATGTGAAACTCACTTCAGTCTTCATGGTTGTCATGAATGGGCACATACGTAGGTATATCAAGATACGTTGTTGTAGGTGAATTCCATTGTGCTAATTCCATTGGGATAACTGGCAGTGGAAGATTCTTTATTCTGTTACACAGAACCACCTGCAATTAGAGTCTGGTACAACGGAGCTGCATTAGTTGCCCATTTCTTCTGAAGGTTCAGATTTCAGATATGAACCCTGAACATGAATTAGCTGTCCTCTAGGAAAGTCCCCACAAAAGTTTTCAGATAAGAAACCTCTAAGATCCTTGCAGAATCCAGCCATTCTGAGAATAATCAAAAGGATGAACAATATATCTTTAGACTTCAATTCCCTGGGCTGTCCGTTTGGATGCTGGGCACACAAAAATGCCTTCAAGGTAAGGATTGCAATTACAGAGCTAACAAGCCCCAGTGTACATCCTGTTCAGGGAATGCTGCAAAATTTTAAGTAATAGAAGTTCAAAATCAAAGTTATTATCCCATCATTATCCACACTGTAATGTTCCCTTGCCAACAATAAGCCAAGATATTTTAAAAGACTATGCCTAGAGTAATATAAACAGGACACTTTTTATGCATATATAAAAGTGATATCCAAAGAAAGGAATTAAATAACAACAGTAATATACACAAGAGTTACACTCTGTCTTTCATAATAATTCTAAAAGTTTATTTCAAAGGAGGTTTGTGTAGCTGAGAAGTAACAATGAGAGTGTTCAATAAAATTTAAGTTGAACATCTTGTATTTTTCATGAAAACTTTAAGAAATTCAAATCACAGAATAATTTTTCTAGGTATACACCAAACGTGTCATTTAGGGATTAGATGTTTGTCTGGTCTTATTGGATGATCCCTCTCTTTAAAAATTGGCCCCACTAGCCTGCCCCCACTTTTCAGAGTTAATTGTGCTCTTGGAGAAATATATATGGACATGTATATTGTGCCTATATATAAAGCAGCTATACAAGGGATTTCTGGATCTGCAAAGCCATTCACTTTTTTTATTTTTTAATTTTTTTTTTTTTTTTTTAAATGAAGTGTTTCGTTTGGTGATGACTTAGAATTCGATAGTTAAGAATGTGTGGACAGTTCAGTTGGACATGAGTAACTCACAATGAGATGGCTGATAATGGAGGACAAAGGACTGCTTAATTTTCAGGAATCTATTTAAGTAAATATTTTGGCCCTCAAGCCTGAGAGATGCATGCTTAAGAGAGGAAGAAATCAATTAGTTATGATAATCTCAATCGTTTTAAGAGAAATACCAACAACAATAGGATCTAAAAAGTGTGACATAGGGAGAAAGAAAGCTGAAAGGAGGAATGCAGTGTGTGTCGTGATACATGCAATTACATCCCAACAGCACTGTGGAGCTTGCAGTGTGATAAATTGTATTCATCACCTGTTATTGATTGTTTCTCCTGTCCTCAGTTCACTAATTCATCTCAGCCATGACCGTTTTCAACATTTCAAAATCTAGATCAGCTCTCCAGGGCCATGCAGAGAGGTAATATTAGCAGTAAAATCAAAACAAACACATAAAAACTCAATTTTATTTCAGTAAAGATGTCAAGAATTGTGGGTTTGGCACTATTTTGAGCTCTCAGGAAAGTGTAATGGACAACAGAAAGTTGGATGCACTGGTAAGAACAGTAAAGGGAGTGTTTTCCTGAATTGGGAAGAGAGGAAAGAAGGCTGTTTAGCTTTAATTTAGATAAATAAATGTTGTTTGGACAGTTCTTCAGACAAGGGAGGCATGGGAAAAGAAATGCCTTTCTATGATTCTACAGATTGTTGCCTCTTTCTTTCTCAGAGTTGTACAGTGTAGCTGTACAGTAGTAGACCATTGCTGTGTAGTAGACCATAGCTTGTGTCCTCATTCAAACAACCTGCATTTCAAAAGCCAGACTACAAATCTCCTTACTCATTGTGGATTCAGGAAACCAGACTGCCGGCTGCATTTCATAGAACTCACTTCCCAGGAGCTGGGATGACTTTAGAACCATACATGCTTTCACAGAATCACAATATCACAGAATAAGCAGACTTGGAAGGGACCCACAAGGATCATCAAGTCCAACTCTTGGCCCTGCACAGCACCACCCCCAAGAGGCACATCATGTGCCCAAGAGCATTGTCCAAGTTCTTCTTGAACTCTGTCATGCTTGGTGCTGTGACTACTTCCCTGGGCAGCCTGTTCAGTGGCCAACCACCTTCTGGGTAAAGAACTTTTTTCTAACATCCTGCTAAACCTTCTCTGACACAACTTCAGGCCATTCATTCAGGTTTTGTTGCTGGTCACCAGAAAGAAAAGATCAGTGCCTGCCCCTCTGCAGACCCTCATGAAGAAGTAAGTGTTTGGTGCTTGAGCTTCTAAATTATTTTGTTGGAATCACTGAAACACTGTTGACAGTGGTATTTCTGTGAAGTCTTTCATCTTTGGTGTAGGCAGAGTCATATTCTTTGCACTAGTACAAATCACTGCCTAGATCAGTCCAAAGCCTGTTCTGAGCATGGTTTCTCAAGCCCGAGGAGTTTGATGTGTAGACAAGATTTTTCGTGGAAAAGATATTCACACTTCTCCACTACCCCTAAGTAAGGGCTAGAAGAATGCCTTAGTTAGTCAGGTTGGAGCAAGCATTATGGAGAGAGCTCATAGAACTCAACATTTCAGTTTGCTGTTTGGATCAAATCTTGTGAATTAAGTCAGTTTTCTGGGTCTAGCTTTATGTATCAGCACTCCTCTTGAAGACACATATATGCTTTCTATTGAAGTTGGTTTGCTTTCAGATGGATCCAACTGAATCAGTAAAATGAAGGGTGGGCCCCTGGGTGAGACCCCTGACTCCAGTTAGAAGGAGGGCAAAACAGATATGGGAAGGATCTCTCCTGCACTGTGCATCCCATCTATATGTGGCAGCAGCAGGAAGAACGACCTTCCTAGACCTATTATCTGTAGAGTAATTGATGAAGGACAGTAAAGTTACTTTTCAGCCTCCTTAGCAGTCTCCTAGAGCAGCCTGCTATCCTGGAGAATTTTCTGCTTGTCTTCATCAAGAATTGGACTTCTTCTGTAATGTGTCTGTGATCTGAGCAGTCTATCCACAGCTGGTTAAAGTGTTTAAAAAGTGGAGCTAGTACTGAAGAACTGAACAGTGTTTTCATGAATTTTAGGGACTGGTCAGGTTGGTAAAGGTAAGCATGTGACTTATTCCTTTGCCAGAGCAGGGCCATAATAACAGACTGAAAAATACTTTAAAAATAAAATTAAAAGGAATTCCATTGGTACAAAATATGACTAAATACATGCTAATACTAGAATCGGACTCAGAATAAAATGCTATCTCTGGATAACTTTCAGAGCTGCTTGAAAGAGTAGATTCAAATTAAACAGGAAAGATCAGATGTAGCCACAAACTCAAGGACTTTTCTTGAGTTTAATTTGAAGGAGAACAACATGACAGCATAAACAGAATTCAGGAGAGGTCTTTGAATGAAAAATTTTAAACACAGAGATCAACTTCTTATCCATGTGAGAACAACTCGTGTAGTACATTTACAACTGCCAATATTAATTATTACATGTTTCCAACTCCCATTTATATTCAGGTATTTCTTTTATTATATGAAATGGGGGGAAATGTACTTACACTACAAAGGAGAATTTACTAAATCTCTTTAACAATATATATCCTCTTTTAGTAAATGAGTAAATATTTCTTGGAGTAATTTTTAACTATAAATTTCTGATCTTTGTGAGCTTTGAACACTAAACTCCAACCTGGACAATGAATTTGCAGTAGAATTGAACTCCATTCCTCTTTAGGCTGACACACTTTTGTCTGTGAAAAGATCTGTGAATTTTTATTGTTGTAATTTAGCAATATTTTTCTAGCTAAAATTATATTTTTGAACTTTAATTTTCAATAGGATATGTAATTTACTGCTTGCAAAAGATTGATCACTGTGTTTAAAGAAATTACTCATAGCTTAAATATCCAATATGACTTGATTTGATTCCAAAGCAAAAAGGAAAAGTCATTGTAATCCTTCCCTCCCTTCTTGCTGTGCCACTCAAATGACAATTTACAGTCAAGTCTTTATTATTCCAGTCACTTAATTCCCAATAGGAGTTAAAGAATGCAATGGAAAAATGAAGTTTAGGACCCAAAGTTATTTGTTTGAATTAGACACATATCTAGACCACTTAAGTTGGATTTCCTCAATCTTATGCCAGCTGCCATTAGGAAACAAATAAAGAGAATAGGCCAAGCACTTAGCACAACATGAAAAGCCAAATAAAATGGTAAGTGAAAAGGAAATGGAACTGCTATAAAATACATTTTAAGGAAAGGTACTTTGGCAGCCTCAAGGGCCAAATTTCCCCCAAGAAACACACTCCTAGAAACCAAAACCAGCAACCACAAACAAAATAAAGGGAGACCCAAGCTCCTCAGCTTCCCACAGATGGCAAGGTAGCCATTATATCAAAATGTGCTCTTTCTACAAACTGCAAGCACCACATATTAAGAAGACCATAAAATCACAGCAGCATAACATTTATGCAGTTTTACAATTATAAATAACCTTAGCAAGATTGTTTGTTTCATTCAGTGTCATAGCAATGTAATCCGTCAATAGGAGAAAACTTATAGTGATTTATTCAGCCTAAGGAGACAAAGGACAATCCAGTACTGAATGTCTAATATAGATTTTTCAGAAAAATATAATAAGACTTCAAGTGTATTTTTATGCTACATTATATAACATAACTATTATTCAGGAAAAAGTAAGAGAAGTATGAAAAGATGTTTCCTGACATAGATGTGTTTTAAAGAGTAAAAAACTGAAAGATTAGGTTAAAGCAAGGGCACATTTATTAAGTAATTAAATATTCATTTATATTAGGTGTACTATAAGCAGACACAAATGCTGAAGGGATGAAAAAAAATCCTTAAAAACCCTCATTATGTTTCAATCTTAGGGCAACAGGAGAAAATTTTCAGTCATATTCCATCTGCTTTTGGGCTTTCTCGTCTAAGGTAAGAGATTTAGTCACCTTTAAAAACTGTTGTCAAGATGGCCTACCAAGAAATGACCACAGAACCACCCTGTACTATCATATTTTGTCCTTGACATTTTCAAGTCAAGACCATTATCCTTGACTGTCCCTAATCTAAAGTTAAGTAGTGATGTATTTCTACTTGGTATATTTTTATCACATCCAATACAGGAATTTTATCTCCTTCCCCTAAATTGCCCTATTCATAACCCTTCTGGAGTAGATTTCTTTTCCCTAAGAATGAAGACAGCTTGGTAGGGTGAGGAGTTGGCATGACAGAAATTGAATGTTAGCACCAATAATTATAATTGAAAGGTGTTACTTCGATGACAGTTTTCCACTTTCAAGGAGGAAAAAATCAATTCTGTGATCAGCTGTTTCATTCTGAAACATGGTCCTCATATTTTCACTTATATTTGGATACTGGAGCATGAGAGCAGCAAGCCAAACTCAGCTCTATCAAAACACAACAGAGATAGTTCCAAAAGGTCCTTTGGTAGTGAGAAATATAGGTGGAGTTTTTCAAACTGAATAAAAACCAAAATGTTTTCTTGGTAAAAATGATTTTTTTTTTTTTTTTTAATTCTCATCATGTGGAACTAACAGTAGGACAGTGTATCTATGGAACACCTCCCTAAATTCTTATTTTCAACATTGTTCAAAGGAAAATCCACTTTCTGGATGTTTCAGTTTAGTACATGTTAAATTTTTTGAATAATCAGGACCAGTGTCAACAACTGCCACATTGTTTTATTTACAAGAGCACGATCAAAACTGGAGTGTAGAATTATCGCATGGACCCTTTGCCTATTTTCATAGCATACTTTTGATAAAGAGGTAGCAGGTAGTCCAAAAGATATTTCATTCCTTCTATGGGGTTTGCAGTATCCATAACTGCAAGCTATAAAATTATAGGTGAACACATATTTTAAGAAGTTTTCATAGTGCCTTTGAAAAAAAAGTGTGCACCTTGGCTGTTCATTTAATATGTTAGAACTAGGATTCTGAGACAGAATTATGTGTTCAGTTTTTATATATTCCCAGTTGGGAGAGGAATATGCATAAGTGATACAAATAAATAGAAGGTACAAATTACGTATGTATTAGCATTCATTTAATTGTGTTTTTTTAATTGGCAATGTAAATTTTTTTTTTTTTTTTTTTTCTAAACACATAGATTATCAATAAGAAATTTGAATAAAGCTCAAGAGGGGAAAAAGAGATTTTCCTAATAACTTTCCACAGGAATTGTGCTCCTAAGTTTCTTTGACCCAGATACTTGTGAGTATTTAAGTAGGTAAATTTACACTGAATTAAATTACTTCCATTTTTTTGAAGATTGATATTTTAGATGCTTTTGAAAACACCCAGAAAGATCATCTCTACCTATACTATTCCCTTAAATTGACTATAATGATTTTTTCTTTTCTTTTATACCCTTTATACCTTTTTACAACTTCTGTATTCTCAGTGCTTTTTGCCTACATTCTTGGACTTGCTTGTTAAGCTGAGAGACTAAACATGTTAGAAGCTTTGTAGTTAGGGGTCAGTGTGCCCCAGACCACAAGGTCCTCTCCAGAACACATTTTGTAAACTGAGATAGAACCATCCAGGGGAAGGTTCCTTGGGAAGCGGGGGCTCATTTGAGCCTCTCATTGGGGAATTATGGATAGAGATGCTAATTAGTAAAACCTAGAATATAAGACCAGATCTTGAGGAGGGGGACTGCGGTGGCCATTGCAGGGTGCATGGAGGTGCATTAGACCTGGTCATGGTGCACCTAAGGATCCTTAAAATAAACACCAAGGTAAAACCCCTTTTCCCCTTCTAACCATGTTCACCTCTTGATTTTAAGACCAGGAAAAGGCGTCAATAAATATGATAGGCTTACATATCATGCTCTTAGTCCACTTTGAAATTTTATGCACAAAAAAAGTCAAATCGATGTATTCTTTGTACACAGCTTTAAAGACCAAGATTTTTACAGATGGCCCACTAAAACTTGGAGATATTTAATGAAATAAAGGAATATATTGGTCAGTAAATGTTCAGGACATTCACAGTAATTTTTGACAGGCTGAAGTATGTCGATCTAAAGAGAGGTCTGTTTTAACACTACTCAGGTGTCAATTACTTGGTTTGGCTTGGAGGCTTTTATTGAACCTGAAAATGCTGCGTACTTCATGCTTTTGCAATGGATTGACAAATTTGGTATTCCAGCAGCAATATGGACAGACAGTGAATAAAAGGGGGAAAGAGAAAAATGGAGTTTGGTTCACCCATGTTTTTGTCTACATTATAACAATGTTAATTCTAAATGAATGATTAAAATCTAATCTGTAGATCTCTAAAGCAGGAAGTTGCTGGAAGTGAGTGTCTGATTTCTTTAAGCTGCTTGGAAAACTTCACCTTAATTTTTTTTTCTCTCTTCAGAATTGCTAGATAAAATAAAAATTCAGGATCAGCAGGTTCAGTGTTTTTTTTTTTTTTTCTATTTATGAAAAACCTCTCATATATTTTAAATGCTAACTTTATTAGTGCAGTTTTCTGCCTATTTCCTGCTTCTTCTTACTCATGGATGCAGGTCTTATTTGTGTGAAAAAAGATAAATGGCTCTGGTCAAGAGCATTGGGCTGAGGTCTGTAGCAGATTTTGGTCTGCTGCCCAGGACTGGAAATGGATTACCTGAGTAGTGTACAAAACATTCCCAATTAGTACAGTGCATAAACTTTCACTGCAGCAATAAGATCCACTGCAAATTCACAACCCCACTTTAGAATCTTCTTGTTACTTTGAGGGAGCTATTCATCGTTATTTTCTTTTAACGTAATATGGGGTTTTGTATATATTAAAAAAAAAAAAATAGCACCTTAGAATTTTCTGAAAAATGTCAGAAATAAAGGACAGGTATATATAAATTTCCCTGACTTAAACAAAAAACACGTGCCAGAAAATCCTTTTAATTCATTGCTTAGAAGATGAGAATTGCTCTGGGAAATTTTGACAAATAACGAAAATTTAAAAAAAGAAACCTGTGTGTCAGTATTTCTTTTTGTCAAATAGTTTCATGTGTCTCAGAAAGCTGATACTCTGTTTAGTCAGCACTGCTTTTCAGGAGTCCTTTTTCCAAAATCTGCGTCTGCAATCAGACTTATGGCATCACCTTGGTACCAAGGATTGCAGTTCCCATTATATAGCACTGTCATAACCAGGATTCCTCATCTGGTGAAAGTCCTTGTTGATTTCAGTGGGAGGGCAGGAAGGACGGCCTTCCAGCACAGTATTGTGATGTCTGCCTCACCATTTAGTCATTTATGTCATGTGGGAGGGAGACATATCCAGATTCTTTTGAGCTCTGTTTGGTGTTTTCCTTTGCATCTCTGTTCCTTAACCAAGAGACTCTATTTTGGTGTCTATAACTACATAAATAAGAGGATTGAAAGATTAGAAGTTTAGTTATTGCATTAACTATATGTTATTATTACTATTTGCTTGGGAGTTTTTTCTTCCTTTTTAACTTTAAATAATAAGAACATTAAGGAAACTAGACAGTTCTATTCCGTGGATAAACTCAGAATATTATTAGTAGTATTTTAGCTGTGTATTTCATTGAGGCAAAGGCCTTCTCAAACAATTATCACCTGCTCTAAAGTCTTTATCACCATATCTATTCTACTGCACTTTCACATTAAGAAACAAAATTGATTCTGGGCTTCATCCAGTCTAATTTTCCAGTAAGTAGCAAACAGTATGTGTCTTTGAGCTTCAGTGAAAAGTGTCTGAATAGGAAGCAATGCAAGTCATCACCAAGACAAATATTGCCAACACTCTTCATATGTTCCAAGAGATAAGTGTCACTGTTCTGCTTTCTGTTTTAGGGACTCTTGTTAGATTTTGAAGAGGACAATTATATCATTTTAGCTAGTTCTTCTTCTTCTGTAAAACTTAAAGGAGGCTTTAACTCCATTGAACAGCATAAATAACCTCCTAATATCTGATTTTTATCAGTCCTGATGCTTATTAGTGCTGTAGTTAGCTCATTACTCCCCCCTCCATTATATTTATTTGTTTGTTTCTTATAAACTACACAGAAATGTAGTACCAAACACTACAATCAAAGACTTTTTAAAAAAAAAAAAATCCATTCCTAAAATTAATGAACTAATCAAAAACAAAATATCAAGAAGGGGAGGGAGGGGGGAGTTGATTTTCTAGTGATAAACTCATTTAAAGAAAAAATTTACTCATACTTAAGAGAAAAAGTTAATGGATCAACTCCAGTCTTCTGTTAGGAAGACTGTATTCAATAGTAACTCTGTATTTCACAATGTACTTTTATGACAGTTGCTGGTCTCTGAATAAGGCTATCTTCCTACACAAAACAACAAAGAACACAGTAGACTATCATAACCATCTCACAGTATGACACTGTAGTTTACAGTTTAACAGCTTCATAATGTGCACAAGATCTTTCTAATTTTGGCATCTAATTTCCATTGAAATAAAATGTGGAGTTAAGCACCTGTAGTTTAGATAATCATGAAAATGTTACACACTTCTTTGTATACTGAAGAAATGCCTAGTTTCTTAAGGTTCAAATAATTTTTCCCATGCCAAATTTAAGCACATTCAGAAATCCTAGTGTGTTTGAGCCCCAAGTAACTTGTCTGCTTTACAAACACTTCGAGGACACTTCAGATTAATTTAAGGAAGATATATGTACAACACACTTTGTAAAATACCAATGCCTCATCATTATGCATTGCATCCCATTACTGTTCCAAAAAGGAGCAGCATATAAACTGTGATTATTGAGGAAAAAAAAAAAAAAAAAGCTACTTGTCTTACCTCTATTTGCCTGGAAGAAGAGACCAATTCCTACTGGCTACACTCTCCTTTCAGGCAGCTGTAGAGATTGATAAGGTCTCCCCTGAGCCTCCTTTTCTCCAGGCTACACAACTTCAGCTCCCTCAGCCGCTCCTCATAGGATTTACCCTCTAGATACTACATCAGAGTTTTTACCCTTCTCTGGACACGCTCCAGTACCTCAATGTTGTTCTTGAATTGAGGAGCCCAGAACTGGGCACAGTACCTGAGGTGTGACCTCAACAGTGATGCCTGCATGGGGACAATCACTTCCCTGGTGCTGCTGGCCTGGATAATACAAACCAGGTTATCACTGGCCTTTCTGGCCACCTGGGCATACAGTGGCTCATGTTCAGCCAGCTGTTAATCAGCTATCCCAGATCTTCTTCCATTGGGCAGCTTTTCCAGCCTGTAGTGCTGCTTGGGGTTGTTGTGACAAAAGGGCAGAACCTGGCACTTAGCTTTTTTGAACCTCAGGCTGTTGGTCTCGACCCCTCAATTCAGACTGTCCAGAGCCCTCTGCAGACCCTTCCTAACACCCAGCAGACCAATATCCCCATCCACCCCCTGCTTGGTGTCATTGCAAATTTACTGAGGGTACATTCAATCCCCTCATTCAGATCACTGGTAAAGATAATAAACAAGACTGGGCCCCAACACTGAGCCCTGGGGACCTGCAGTAGTGACTGGACAACTACTGGATGCAGAGCCATTCAGCACCAGTCTCTGTGCCTGCCCATCCAGTAAGTGTTTAACCCAGTGAACAGTGCCCCTGTAAAAGCTGTGGGCTGGCAGTTTTACCAAGAGGATGCCATGGAAGACAGTGTGAAAGGCCTTGCTGAAGTCCATGTAGGCTAAATCCTTAGCTTTTTCCTCATCCACCAGGTGGGTCACTTGGTCATAAAAGGAGATCAGGTTGGTCAGGCAGGAGCTGCCCTTTTTAAACCGGTGCTGGCTGGACCCGATGCCTTGTGATCCTCCATGTGCCAGGTGATCACACTCAGGATGATCCCTTTCACAGCCCTGTTGAGCACCAAGGCCTGTAGGGCCAGACTGACCAGCCTGCATTTCCCCAGATCCTCCTTCTGTACAGCTTGATCTAAAGCTCACTCCTGGACTTACCTCAGTCACTGTTGCCACTGCTGCTTGTCCTGCCTCGCCTCAGTCTGTTCTGAAGGGACTGTGAATAGCTGTGGTGTCAGAAAATAATTTCTTTAATAATAACTGTCACCTAGGTAAGCTTGAAAATTTACTATAGAAACATCAAGTCTAAACATGAGTTACCCTTGAAACCCTAATCTCATTCATGAATGTGCAGAAATAGTATTTCGTAATGTTGCAATATTTTGAAAAAAGTGCATCTCAACTACTGTGAAAGATGCTCTGAAGCAACCTGTTTGGAGCAACCAAGTTTGACTTTGCATTGTGAGAGAGTTAAGTTGCACATGCACATCATCTTCTGCCTGTAGGTGGGCTGGACAAAAATCTACTACTCTCTAGTTCATCCTGCACTGTCACTGTGATATCCTCTTGAAGATTGCTCCCTTATGGCTTTTGCTGGATGAGGTGTTTCTGTAATCACTTACTAAACTATTTCAAATAAAAAATGCCATGTTAGCAAAGATCACCTTTGAGACTGTTTAAATTAGTCCATCTTGTTTTGTCCCAAACAGAGCAATCACTTGAAAATTCTCAAAAGGATAGAAATTTTTGAGAAGCAGGCAGTCATAAACAACTGAGAAAGCAAAGGCAATGATTTCTCTGATACCATTTCAACTAGAAGTCGACATGTCTCCAGCTTCAGGCTGTACAAAATACATATATAAGTTGTTCTGCTACTAAGATTCTTGATTGCTGTGTCTTTGAGAATTTCAGAAACTAGTAAATGCAGTTATCAAAGATGGATGTTCTGAGTGGACTCTGAAATGTCATTAAATCAAAGATGTGAAAGGTATCTGGACCTACTATCCCAAACAGACATAGGAAAAAACTTGTGGGCAACACCTCCAGCCCAGACTGGAGGAATGATATCACAGAGGCTATTAGGAGGAAACACAGTATTTTTGTGGAATTTAATAGAGGATTTGCCATCAAAAAAATCTCTGTCTCAGAATTCAAACTTTACAAATAAGGTGAGAATTGCCAAATTGAGAGAGATATTCTCACCTATAACTAGCAAGCAAAGCTACAGGAAAAACAAGTAGGGAGTAGCTATCCAAATAGTACTCAAAATGGGATGAATTCTCCTTAGGCTTCAGTATAAATGATGATGCCGAACACAGCAGCAAATGTGCAGTGACAAATGGAAAAGATGAAATTACAAGGTGGAAAAACTGTGGAAGCAGAACTCATATAATTAACTTCTGAAATCATGGTAAATTTTATAATCTTGACTCATGGTAGTGTAAGATATCTGATACATGAAAACTAGTTTACAAACATTGTGAACCAGTCACACACAGAGGAAATGGGGCACATTGTATTTCTATTCAAAAGCTGTGATGTATAAGTGGAGGGAAAAAAGCAGAAATGTCAAAGGAAAACACCAGATATATTTCAATAACTTTTCCAAGGCTAATAAATACTAGGATCTCCTGTACATCAGGAAATTCCTGAGTCACAGTTTTTGTGAGTTAAAGCAACAAGCTACGGAAGTGTTACTGTTTCCATGTTCTACTTTTTTGCTCTTTTCTAAACACCTGCTTTTGTCTGTCAGTGAGAAGCTCATGAACTAGACAGACTTTCAGTGACACTTTCTGCAAGTCTTTTTTTGTTCTGTTGGAAAGTGAGGAAAAGTCTTTATAAAAGCTACATTGGAACAGGTTAACCATCAATTTTTGCCTGGTGAGACAGCAGATTTTCTAGTACTACAGGACCCATTTCACTTGGATTTCATAGCTCTTTTAGTATTGTAAAGTAGATGGAGATGTTAAGGAAGAACTGAAGAGGAAAGAGCCATGGATAAAATTCAGATCATCTTATGCAGGAGCTTCTCATGCAGGGATAGAAGAGTTCACCGAGGATGGGTCTGGAAGTTAACTTTATTTAATATGTCCACTAACGAGTTTGGCACATACATAGGAGTAGGCCAGTGAAATTTGATGACAGTGAGGTAGGAAGCTTTATTACTAGAGAGGAAGATTGGAATATTCTACAGGTAGTCTGACCCTGAGAACTGGAGCCACAGCTCTGGGAAGAAATGTAATAATGCAGAAAGCAAGGCTGCTCACTTGAGAGCTAACACAAATTTATGCTCTGAACTGCAAGTTCATCAGTTGAAAATGACAGAGGATAAAGATATGGATGCATCCATCAATCACCAGCAACTGCAGAAGGATTTTGGAGGCCCTCAATCAGAGAAAATAGTTCCACTAGAAACAGGTATATATTAGCATCATCATGCCAGGCATTAGTAAGGCCCTACCTGGAAACACAGTGTTCAGTTCTCATCACCCAGACTCAAGAGAGATGAGCACAACATGAAGCACACATGTAAAAGATGCCATGAAATATTGAGAGGAATGGATAAACTACTTCAAACTGCTTCATGAAAAGAGAGCAGAAATGAATTTTTGGTTATGGTAATTCTCTGTATAAATATTATGTTGAAGTAAATGTGAAGAGAGAGATCAATTAATCCAAGGAAAATGTAAATCAGAAGTGAATTCTTTAAATAGGAAGTCATCCCTTACTATCATCAGTGATGCTGAATTCTAGATCTAATTTTCAACAACAACAACAACAAAATCCTCTGGATAGTGAAAGGTAGAACTTAATATGTGATTAAGAAAATTTTAGGGGTCAGTTATTTGTGATGTCAAGAGCCTTCAGTCAGTTACTCTAGGAAGCAGCTCCACAGTTGTTTTTCTATGTCGCCAGATATGTTGGAGCTGGAGTAAACAAAGATATGAAGTGAGATTAGAATGGGAGAATATTGACCATCTGGAAACCTCAAACACTTTAATAGAACCTGATTAAAGCTTTCACATTAATAACTGAAATTTCTTGGCTTAAATAGCTTAAACTGTTCCTTCCAAATTTATTGAAAACATAGATAGTCTCTTATTGGGTCATGGTAAGAACATGGACAGGAAGGCAGTGAATGGCCCTTCCCTTCTGATTTACAGTGAGACAAGGCTAGAGAGCAAGAAGTCAACTTGCACCAGGAATGTATTTTTGTTCACACTCCAATAATACAGTAAATTTCAAGTCCTTCTCCCATGAGAACTGTGAAATGACTCAGACATGGTCCCAAGATCCCAACACATATTTTCATAGGATGAGAAAATAAATAAAAAACTGTATAAATCATGAGCAGGAAAAAATGTGCATGAACTTGTAGATTTTCCTAGAAATAAGTCCTACTGATATAAGCACAGTGCAGTAAAGGATCATTTAATTGATGAATAAAGTACTTCATACTACCAGTGATTTCAGTACTAAATTATCTCTTTACCTGAAACTACCAAGGTCATGCAATTAAAAAGGGGCAGACCCAACTGAAATGCCATATTAATGCTTACAGCATTTTAATAGACTGTAAATCTGTGTTCTTTTTTGAATCAGACCTTTAAACAAGGACTCTTTATTGTTGTTTATTCCAAGGAACTGAGAAGAATGTCACAATTGTTGCCTATTCATGAGTCTTTAACAGAATAATTCAGTGCAATATCATTAGTGAATAGATTTACATTCAGAAGTATTTTGTTGCCTTATTTGTATGTTATAAGGTTAGCAGTAAATGTGAGTCAGAAAGCAAATTTTTGACTCAAGAAAGATATTATGACTACCACCACAGCTTTACAGCAATTGACTGACTCACACTGACTGAAGAACTTTTATTTTCCAAAGTACAGGTGCAGGCTTCTTCATCCCAATCACAAGGGCTGCATATTTGTACAAATGGATGTTCTCTGTAACTGAGCTGCCTTTGAAGATTTCTTATATCATTACATAGGGGATCCAGCATTTTAAAGCATTACATCAGCTAAACCTTTCAGGGAAGTTTTAGACATGCTAAAAAGTTGAATGAATACCTTCCACATTTTTCACAATCATCAACGTTCCTAATTTTTTATTGAAAGTAAGAGGAAAAGAGAACCAGTATAGGACCAGATTCCTTTGAGTCCGTATCAAGAATCCATATCTCAATTTTTAAAGCAACTTAGATTTCTAAGTTTATTTTAAAAGTACTGACAAATTACATGTTTATGAATTTAAGAAGGCTGAAGCGGGGGTTTCATTTACTTATTTATTTAAATTACAAATAAATTGAAGGTTTTTCTATCAAGAAAGGGTTCCAAGTCCCGTTCTTAGTGATGTTTTTTGTTTTTAATTCCTGAAGCAGTAATGCATAACTCTTTCAAAGACCAACGACAAGATCTTAGGTCTTTCTCTGTTTCATCTAAACCACCCAGACAGAAACCTACAGACCTCCTATACTGTTTTCTTTTGTACTCTTTGGGTGTTTAAAGGTTAGAGCTGAAACCAACTGCAGATGAAAATTTCAGTATAATGAATGGTTGAGCTGTACAAGCCTCTGTTCCTAACTTGGAATCCTGGGCAAAGTAAAGTATCTTTGGTCACTTATATTCATGTAAAAATCTGACATATAGAAGACTGAGCTGCTTGAAAGTGACCAGAGCTGACATTCCCAAGACATTTTAGCATATTTGAGAATGCTAACTCCTAGTCTTAAAATGTCAATAACGTTTCAACCTCTAGGGACCTCAGCTTTGCTGCTGTTGGCAATTTGAATGAAAGTCAATAGATACAATGAAGATTCCAGTATAGAAAGGTAAATCAAACTCTCTCTGACCTCTCTGAAGGTACTGACAAAAGACCTTATTCTTTTTCTATCAAAATCAATGAATATTTTTGGCATTGATTGCAGTAGGAACATGATTGATCCCAAAGGTGCTAATTAGTGCTTATTGGGATAATAGTTTTGATGTGGACACAAAAGCAGCCTTTCTGTGCTTTACAATGCTAATGAATCTGAAAAGCAAGAAGAGCGCAATAGGGATAAACCTCAAATAATGTCATTCAGAATGACACTGTTGTGAATAAATTCTTTTAATTTTATTTTTACTTCTGATTTGTGACAACTGTATTCTGAACTTTGTTTAATTGTGCTAGCAAAGAGCTACAATATACTCATCCTTTCTACAGACAGCTGCAATATCTTCTCTCCTGAGACATGATGACAAAGAACATTATGCCATATGAATTTGAGAGTTAATGAAGATAACTCACTTGGGCTTCCTTAAGTACTACAGAAAACCCTAACATCTGTAGTATCATGTGCCAGCTATCAACTGAAATTCCAGGTTTAACACTAGGCTACAGGAAATGGGGTAATACAGAAACATTTTAATTTTAGTGCCAGTGCCTGGCCAGATTTGTGTGCTGTGTTCAACTCACAGTCTCACTTTAGCTGCTCCATGAGAGCCTATTCTGCTTTTCAATAACTTCTATCCCTGTTCTTGGCCAGAATCACACTGGCACAAAATAAATATAATGGGAAGGGAGAAGAGAACGGATGCTTATGTTCCCATTTATTTTCCCATAGTGATTAATACTGCTGTGACATGGAATAGTACATAGGTATGTGAAAACACTGGGACCTACTTGTGTCCTTTTTTAGTCCTGTTTAAGAAAGAAAGCATAGTGAAGCAGCATGAAGCCTGTATTTCACATGGTTACAGGCTAATAACATACCAAGTGCAGATTGTGTAAGATTTTTCTCATCAAAATCATATTAGGAGTAAAGTATGAAGAAGGCAAATGCAGGCTAATGGAGAAACAGGAAGTCATCAATAATTATAAGCTTAGCTTTTTTACCTGTGGAGTGTTGAAAGTACCCATAGGAAACCTCAGATGAGGCGAGAGAGTCTGTATTAATTTCTACCAGAATCCAGGGACCCAGTCATGTGTGGAGCATGTGAGGCAGCCCCACTGAGACAGTGATTTTCTGTATGCTGACAGGGAGCTGAAATTAATGTACCTATTCTAGCCATTGGCAGCATGAGAAAAACCTGAGTATTTTTTATTTACTGTTAGCTTTCACTATTATATTTTTAACAGTTGGATCGCATGTTCCTGAAATGATATGCAGGGCTGCATTCATGCCTCAGTTACGCCTTTGTAACCCCACTGAATTCAAACAGTATCTCAGGACAGAGTCTAGACCAACATGTCTTTATCAAACACAATCTCACTGAGAGCTCTATTTCTAAATGGATTTTTTAGTTAGTAAAGTGAAATAAATGTGCAGTAAATTTCTCAGAAAGCTATTCCCTTTGAAGAGTAAAAGAAATACTTAAAACAGGATAAACAATCAGCACTAGCAAGAAACACAGAAGGTATAATCAGCGATGTGCCAAAGAAGATAAAACCATCTATTTGGTCTTACTGCTTTTAAAACAGTCTGTGCCAATCAATGTATCAATGTGTTGTTCTGTTATCTCAACAACCTGGTACTGTATCTCTGCTACTACTACTATTTTGCCCTCAGCCTTTTGCTTATACAAAATATAACTGAACTGACTATGACAGACCTGAGCCATAATTAGCAAGTCTAATCTAGAAATATGGGAAGCTGTGAGATTCACCAGGCCTCCAGCTTTTTTTCTTTACAGTACAGTGATAAGAGCTCTTCCTGGAAGCCTTAGCTGATATAACATTGAAAAGTATATGCTTTTTTGCTGTCTACATTAGGAATGGCATTATTTTTAGCTATTTGTGGTATTTAAAATGTTTATCTAAAGGTCAAGAACAGGCCATTATTTAATTCCTACTACTTACTCCTTTTATTATTTCAGTGATGACTATTAAAATCCATGATTGAGAAGGTTCTAGGCAAGCACATGTTATCAGGAAGACTGTCCTGTGGTGCTTGAATTTTCATTTAGAATCACTTAACTTTCTCTAATGCTGCATAGTGCCTTTTGCTCTCCTAGTGCCTTATTCTCCCACTGATGATCTAAGGATTAAGAAATGCACCTCCTATTAGTATTACTGGAACCTGCGTGTTTAAATCTTCCTAAGAACCAATACTAGAAAAAACCTAATTAATCTGTGTTGCTAGAATACCAGCACTCCAAATATTAATTAAGTTTTGAGGCTTGTGAAAAATGTGCAACTCATCAAGTAAAACATCCAATTTAATACT
This sequence comes from Rhipidura dahli, assembly GCA_013399225.1. Classification (NCBI taxonomy): domain Eukaryota; kingdom Metazoa; phylum Chordata; class Aves; order Passeriformes; family Rhipiduridae; genus Rhipidura; species Rhipidura dahli. The sequence continues at coordinate 543,447 of VXAC01003796.1, read as the reverse complement.
GGAGGAGCCTGGGTTGCAGATTTCCTGTTGATGTCAGTGGAATGCAGGGCCCAGCCTTGTTGAAAATGTCTAAAACTTTCCAGTAGAAATCCCTGAGTTAAGGGATTAATCCCTCTGATAAGGAAAATGTAAAGTCTGCATTTGTTTGGTAGGGGCTGGATCCAGACTCTTCTCTAAAAATTGAGTAGTCTCATAAACACAACGTACAAATAATATCAGGAACAAATCTGAGTACTTTCCTGGTGTGAAAAGAAGACAATATAAAGAGCAGATAGGTAACAGTTAAAGATTTGCAGAAACAAAGCAAAATGATGCCCTGTGAGTCCTCGAAACCAACACAGTTTGGATCAGCAGCAAATGCTAAGAATATTGTAACTTATGGACTGGAGACTCTCAGCCAATTGTACACAGTGATTCCAAAGTGCTGTGATTCAAAAGGCCCTCTTATCCTCTCAGGGTAGGCATCCATGTGTGAAAGCCACATAAGACAAGCCCAAATAGTTCAAGTTGACTATTCTGCTTGCAGAAGTCTCAGGAATGATGTGCCTTGTTTTCCCCTTCTTCTCCCAAGACATGGTGCCTGCTGCAGAGGGTACAGCAAAGCATGAATACTCTCCAGGTAACAAAAATCTACCTCAGATAAGAAAATTCATCTCTTACAACTCTGCTTCACATAAAGAATCCTAAATAATTCAACTGAGCTACCTATGTGAATAACTTCATGAGTAGCCAGTGAAGGCTCAGCAACTTAAGACTTTAATTTGCCATATATCTGACCAATAGCCACCAGCATACCTGGATCATCTGGGTAATTAAGCAAGTTACTTTTGCTAGCATAAACAAGCTGTCTGGAAAAAACTGAAGTGTGTTAGGGCTGGAATATAGCAGACATTGTCAGGAATTTGGTTTTCTTGCTATCAGCTATATTTTTTTCTGAGTGTCCTATTTAGTCTGCTTTCTTTGCCTTCCTTCCTTCCTTCCTTCCTTCCTTCCTTCCTTCCTTCCTTCCTTCCTTCCTTCCTTCCTTCCTTCCTTCCTTCCTTCCTTCCTTCCTTCCTTCCTTCCTTCCTTCCTTCCTTCCTTCCTTCTTCCGTCTTTTTTTTCTCTTCTATTGGAATTTACATCCGCTTGGTGCAGAAAGTCTTTAAAAAGAAGAAATACTAGGACGATTTCTTATTTCCTGTGTTAAGTTGTGCTTTTACTAAGTACAGAGCTCACTTAAGGTAAATGGATATTTTGAATTTTTAAGGCATGTTTTATCAATGCATTAAGCACTGGCTGTATATTTGGTGCTGTTAAGTGGATTCTGTCACTGAAGCAAAGAGAAAAGCCGTGTACTGAAATTACTTCATCACCACTTCACAAGTTCATAATCTGACGTGACTAGTCAGTGAAGTCCTCTGTCTGTCTATAAATTAATGTGTTCTTAGTCTGATATAACAGATGTACTCCCATACCCAAGGGTAACAAAACAACCGTTTCACACCTTTCTGTACTTTTAATTTTTCTCATTTTCTTTTATTTTTAAGCAAATTATTTTACCAATGTCAAATCAGCATGAGAGTACATGATTTCTTCATTACTAGTTAAAGAAATAATGAGGTCTTTTTAAAAAACATTATTTTCATTATTATATTGGCAATTCTGGATTTTTGTTAATTTTACTGTATATTAATTTATATTTAATAAGAGAAGTTTAACTTATTTTTCCCTCATAAATAAACTTGTATGAGATCTATAAAATTTACCTTAAATGATATGTTTGTCTATAAAGTGAAAAATATGGTTTTTAAATAAAATTGTGACAATGACAAGCTGGTGCCTAAAAAAGGTGATTAAAATTAGAATTTGTGCTAAGATTTACTTTTAAGATATATCTAATAAATCACTTTCTAGCACTTTCTCTCCCTTGGCTAAAAAGGTACCTGAAACAGATTAAAGAATATAAATTTAAGACTTGTAAGTTGAGGTAGATGAAACCTTCTTAAATGTTTGATACATTTCTTTCCTAGGTGATATGGTTAAAATCCTTCTGTGTCTTTGTCTTGTCTTACATAACAAAACTGTTTTAATTCCAAGTCTCTTTTAGGAACTAAGTTTCCTTCATTCACTTTACTAAGTAAAAATGCCAGTTGTTTGAGCCAGATTTACTCTGTGGAGCATAAATGAAAAGGAAACATTTGGTTCCTCAGTTCCACCTGCTGCTACTTCTGGCAGCCTGGGCATACAGTCCATTTCCCAAAATGATCAAGTCTGAAACTAGCTCATTTTTTCCCCGACACTATTCTTATTGGAAAGCTGCTCAAATGTTTTTCTGAGGCCTGAAACCTCCTAATATTAATCATAAATACTTTCATGGATAGTTTCCCATTAGTCATTTTGCCAACATTATCTTTTTCCCAAATATCTGGTCTGTCTTAACACAGTTCATCCTTCCTTGCTTTCACTCCATAGCATAGGAGCTTGCCATTTGCCTTCCTGAAATCCAGTCTGTTTTTCTGAGGATATTACTTCTCAAAATCCTTGTCTTTCTCTATGTTACTCCAGCCTCTTTTATCCAGCCCTTCAACATATTTGACTCTCCTTATCACAGGTCATTAAGCAGTAGCTAACTAAATTCAGAAGTATGTCAAATTTGTACACTTTCTTCACACTCAGAAATATCCTAACACTAATTCATTCTCAGGAAATGCAGTAGAGTAGATGTCTGCCTGGAATCTTTGACAGACATTTAGAAAATTCTGCAGTAGAGGTGCTTCACCAGTTTTCTGCTCAAAAAATATAGACAAGAAACTTACCTTCTTCCCTAAAGCTCAGTACTTTTAGAATGAATCATTTGATGAAGAGTAGCTTATCCAGTTGGGGCATCACTTGTGCTTTTGCTGAAGATTGTCAGGAAAGGAACAAAGCTTTTAAAGATTTGGCTAGGTCATCCATCTTACATACACAGTCCCCATATATCTGGTGAGTGAGTGTTTTACTTATCAAGATACTGGGGAAATATTTTGTGTTTGGATTTCCCATTCACACCCTCAAAACAACTGAAGGACTTAAGGCAGGGTCTACACGCATTATTTGTTTGTTTAATGCCTTCTTTTGATACCATATATCAATGAAAACTGACCCTCTATTCCCATGCTGTTGCATACCCTTGTGATGTATTGAAGGAGTCAGTCTTACATATGTGATTTGCTAAAGTAACTAAACTGAATAAACTGAATGGCACTTGAATGAGGAGTCATCAGTGGTATAATAGAAACAGGAGTTGCCTTTTGCTTTGGAGAAGGGATGCAGGAAAAACATACTGTGAAGGCTTGTTAGAAGACCTTCAAGGAGAAAGTGGAAAAAAGTCATGAGCTGCTGACAGCTCTATAGTTTATGGATGTTTTGCATACTTATGCAGGGCTCCTAAAAAAGAAAATGTTAAAGGGATTGACCCCGTTTATTTGGGCTGGGGTCTTGGTAATAAGATAAATGCAATTTTTAAATACTATATTGTATATCATATGGTCAGCTCAGATTTCTGCATACTGCCATTTTGTTTGCAGAACACTACTGTTTTCTGTCAAACTGGCACTACATTTCATGGAATGTGAAAAAGCATGCAATTTCATCTTTTCCAAATGCTTTGAAGAAATTTAAGATTGATTTACCTTGGGATTTTGAGCATTGCTTGTTTGTTTGTGAGGGGAATTTTCATTGTCAGCCTCAGCATTTGTCTAGCATGGTCAGAAAAGGAAATTAAGATGGTGACATGGATTCCATTGAGAAAATGACAAGCACTTTAACAACGTCAGTTTATTGATTAGGATTCTGAAAGGCTGATTAGGAAAACTCTCTGTGTTAATGAGACAGCTACAGAGAATCCTTTGGGATAAAGACTTTTTCTAGTTTAAAAGTCGATAGAAGCAAAAGATAGAACTGTAATGCTTGATCTTAATAATGTGGGTAATGTCTCTCATTGTTTCAGCTCTACTTTTTTTAGTGTTGGCAAATCAGAGACTCCATTAGTTTCTAAACAGGCATTATATGGTAAGTAATTGCATGACCAGTTTGCTGTGATTTTGGAAAAAAATTAATCAGACATTTTCTCTTCTTCACAAATATTTAGGTTCTACCAGATGATAATCCACTGAAACTAATTTTTGTTTGTGCCTACATTGAAACCAATGATGTGCTGACAAATTACTTTTATGAGGTTGCTTTTGTGGTTATAACACTGCAAAAACACCTTGTTACAGTTTAGAATTTACAAGTAATGTGGAAGCCAGTAGAAATTTTCATCTAACAAAGGCCTTCTTTTACCCCAGTTAAATATTTTCCTGTTGTAACTCAGAATAATAAAGGTACAGAGCCAAGATTGCTTGAAAAGATGCAAAGATATAATTCCAGGTATCTGGTATCTAAGTGATAGAATAACTGATATTTCAGAACAGAGGATAGAGATTTCACCCTTACTCCTCTCCTTTTAATTTTATCCCACAGATGGCAAAATTGCCCAAGAATTGTCACTGCACAATGAGAAGAGAAAAGGCCAAAACTGTGAGTAATTTTTTAAAAGTATTGTTTGGTATTTGCCAAAAAGAACATGAGCTAGGGTGAGTGGTTCAAATCACCTGTGATTAAAGATCAGTCATACAACTGTAATGAGATAAAAGAAGAAAAGAAAAAAAGTTTTTGGGAATTTTCTGGGAAGTTTTCGGGAAGGGAAGTTTTCGGGAAGTTTTCGGGAAGTTTTCATGAAGGGAAGTTTTCGGGAAGGGAAGGGAAGTTTTCAGGAAGTTTTCGGGAAGTTTTCAGGAAGTTTTTGGGAAGTTTTCAGGAAGTTTTTGGGAAGTTTTTGGGAAGTTTTTGGGAAGGGAAGGGAAGGGAAATATGTTTTGAACTGATTCCAAGACAGTCTGGGATCACAAAACCATTGAATTAAATTCAGGGAGCGAGACCGACTAGGATTACAAAAGCTTGGACAGAGTGAAAGATGTGAAGTGAAAATTAAGTTATGTAATTATTTTTTAACCTTTCTGCATAAATGGACAATTCTTCTGTGTGCAAACTGGCCAAGCTTATAATATTGTGTGCAAATGCAGTCACAGGAATAAGAAACGAGTTACAGCTCAGAGTAGTAAATAACTGAATGAGTGAATGATGAGAAATGCACAGACTCTGAGAAAGCTTTGCTAGCTGCTGAGTGGAGTTAGAGAATTTTTAATTACATCTATGTTAGATAACGGTCTTGAGACTAATCATTATTCAACAGTGTCAGCAAAGTCCAGTCAGATTTGGAAAGGCTGAAACTCCAACTCAAAAATTCTTGACTATATGTTAAATTTGGAGGCCCGTGATGTGAACAATATGGTATATGCCCCATGAGCACTGATAGAAATGCACTAACATTAGGAAATACATGGTGTTGAAAGAGACAGTGATAGAACAAAGATTTTTTTTTCAGGGGAATGCCATTCTCACTGTCCTATGACAATTCTGTGTATGATATTTTGTCACTAATTTGGGTAGATAACTTTTTTCAGGCATATGATATAGAGTTATCTGTACTTGAAAAGGTGGAGAGACAAAAAGATGTCTCATGACAGAAATATCAACTTTCTGATGTTAGAATCCCACACGGGGAAGTAACAGGTGTTAATTACAGACTTAAAATTCACTTAACATTTCATAATATATTTGTTTTTCATTTTGGTCACCAAAGACTGAGCTATATTCACACACTAATTGAAACTGTTTAAAAAGTACAACCCATGTTGTTAACTCCTTGGGAAAGCATGGCAGGTATCTGGTAAATGCTGAGAGTAACAGATAAATGCCTCAAAACAAAATGCATATTGCATAGTATTTGTGTCCATTTGCCTAAAAAAGGGAAAAAGGAAACAGCTAAAAGTTAAGTTGAGAGGGTCTGTATGAATGTCAAAGAGATGAAAGATTTCATTTTTGACCATTTGGTCTACATCAAATGGGCCTACTGAGCTCATTACAAGATAAAGAATTATCTCCTTTTATCCCATAGTGAAATTTTGACCTTAAAGTAACTTTTGAAAGCTTTTTCTCCTTTGCCTGTAGGGAAAAAAATTTGAAAGGATATGCCATGCTTAGTATGGCAAGACATCTCTACCATGACAAGATAAATTTTTAAGATCTCTTGAAGAGTCACATATTTGTGAATTTTAATTTATATTGATTGATACATGAGTACATCAGTGCTTGAGATTGTAAATGTTTCAGAGTTTGTATGAGAGATACGGTTTTCAAGGGTCTGAGAACCACCTACAGCTGACATGATAACATCAGCAAAAGATGTGGGGAAGAGAGAAGCAGAGGATTAGTCATGAACATGTATTATAGAGGCATTTTCTTTCACTCAAGAATATAGCAATGCTTTGAATACAAAAGGGGCATTTAACTGTTTTCCCTGATTATTTTACTTTATCTCTTGCCTTTGTTGTCATTTAGATGACCATATAGAAGTTCTTGCCCAGCACAAAGGACCTTTAAAGTGATGTATTTTACAGTTTTTTTATTCAGAACAATCTCTCTTCTACTAATTGGAACCAGAGCCTTTAGTAACTCCACTGTTAGTAATATTCTGGTTTAGCAGTTATTTCAAGCAGTATGACTAAATATTACTCAGTCAAGGTTTCTTTTCCTATGAATCTGTTTGCTGCTGCATTCCTATTTCACAACTAAATATAATTATAGGAGTGAATAATATTAATATGTGTGGAACTGTCAAAATAACGTTATTAGCATGACCTTTACAAATTATTTCTTCTTCAAGTGCCTGCCAATTGCCATTTTGCTAATTGCTGACCATTTTGAATACCTTCATTCCCCTGCCTGTCATAATTCTGATCTTATCACCATAATGAACATTTTAACTTTTTAAACTATGAAATAGGATTACCAAGAAATAATGTGGACTACCTCCTATATAGTAACAATCCTCATTTGATCTTGTATTAGAGCCACATCTGTAAGATTGCATGCTTGCCTAAAATCACTTTTAAAAATAGTGTGTGCTTTTCTGACACCTGAAGTAGGAATATTTTATAGAAAAGGCCACAGCATAAAGGCCTTTAAAAACACCACTAAATACCTATCTTCATATAAATGTCACTAAACATCTTTTTAAGTCTGAACCTATTTCTTTATGTATAAATAAATACTGACTATTATTCCATCTAAAGCCACCTTATTTTAAAAAAAAAAAAAAAAAAGGCGCTCAATGATGCATCTTGTAAATGTTTTAACTCCAGATGGACAAGAAGTACATTTTTAAAAATTTACTTCTTAATCTGTGCACTAACTTTAATCTCCAGAAGGCACTTTCAGACATAGCCACATATAATTTGGGTAAAATATAATCACTTTTTCCAGCACATGTCCTTAGACAGTGCAGCCTCATCTAAACTAGAGATGAGAATAGCAACAGACTAGAGGCAGGTGGCAAAAGAGTACTCTGTCCGTACAAGATATCCTGTTTCAGTCACAAAAGCATTGCCTGCACAGAGCACAATGCCCATACACCATAGTCTGCATGGTGTCAACTTATCTTTTCATGTTTGGCAGAGCTTTCTAGTGCAAATGCATAATGGTTGTGCTTTAAAGCATCTGTTTTCTTCCATTCTTGATTTTAGTTATGCGTTAGAGGCAGAGGGTTTATAAGGTTTTCAAAAGCTGTAATCTTCTACTGTATACTGCCACTGAGAATACCATGACTATGACAACCTTCCAATATAAGATTTAGCTATGTTTTAGTATTCTTAAATTGCTATTTCTTTCTGACAACAAAGTTTTAAATCAGTGTGTTTCTTATAGTGATGGAATGTGCTGCAAGCATGCTAACTAAAAGTCTAAGCTTTTGAGAGCCAAACATCTTCAGTTTAAATTTTAAGTAGTAATTCCCTTATTTTCAGGCCAAAGAAATACAATATGTGGGATTTATTTGTTTTTGTGGGGGATTTTTTGTTGTTTTTTTCTTTTTTTTTTTCCCCAAGGTTCTGAGCACATGCATCTTCCATTTTCAGTTCCATTCAAATTCTGCATTTCATTAACATTTTTCACCTCTTGAAACATTCAAATGAATTTGAATGTCATTGGCCATCAGAAGTAGCAGCACACAGAATGAGGTTTTCCCAGTGGTTTTCCCTGTTCTCTTAAGATGGTTGATGGATGATGTGAAAACCAGAATGAATTCCCTTAGCTGTAATGACAACATCCAAAAGTTCCACTGGGACCTCCTTCGGCAGTGCCCCTCAGTAGTCAGACAGATCTAATATTGCAAATTATTACTCTGGATAAAATAATATCCATTTATGTTCCAAATCTATAGATATAAACTTTAATGCTGAAATTTATAACTGAAGTTATATTTTAAAGCAAAAAAATCTATCCCTATTTTTTTTTTGTGCTAAACTCATCTTTCCAAAGTTCCTCTGCATCCCAAGACTTGGGTGTTTTCTTATAAAACAATGAGAATTTTGGGAGGCTAAGCATTCTGAGGTCTCTGTTGGGAGGAAAATGACATTAGGGTTGGGTTTCTTTCTCCTGTTCACCAAGACTCACATGACTCCTCCTCAGCCTTGTGTGTGCTTTGTTTGATTTTTATGAATTCTGTTAACCTGCCCTACATGCCCTTTCTTTGTACTGTTTTTCAATTATTTAGTTTATTTATTCTCTTTTTTTAATCTCTAAAAATATGTTTGTACCTGAACAATTTCAAGTTGCATTCCTGTAGTGACCTTTGACAACTGAAATTTTTGTTTCCAGTACAGGACCTTTTAGTATCACTCTGTGTCTGTGCTCTTCCATACCATATTTTTCAGAAGTCATTCAAAGTACACAGAGTAAACACTTGTTATTTCTAGAAATTAAAACTAAACTGAAGTAAATCTGAACAGTAGTTATCTGATTGTCAGATAAGTTGCTATCACAGCTTAACAAAAGAAGCCTAGATAGGCCTAGAGACCCCGCTCTTGTCAGACCAACGAAAAACTTCTGGTCTCTAAGAAACAGTAGCAAAATTACATTTTACTGAGCTACAGTTTACCTGCTTCAGCTGTTTCTGGACCTTGTAATATTCTCAAAAGATTTACACTATAGTTTCAATTTTCCTTTTTGTGATGTGAACCAACTGTAATGGGAAGCACAACAACTTTAATGGGAAATCTGGGCCGCACGTTGTAGTTTTAAGGCATTTGTTTATTCAGAAGACCTGGAAAGGTGAGAAAACCATCATTGTATTAATTGCACTTGAAAAACTGAGAGATTTCTAACATTTCGTCATCAGCTTTATAGCCTAAAACCATAGCCCCACAGACAAATTCATGACTCCATTGATGCGTTTAGAATTTGGTGCAGTCACAGCCACCATGGTCAGAATCTGTCCTGATGGTAATAATATGGCAATGGAAAGTGCATATTATTTTCAGGTGTGTTGTGGGGTGTTTTTGCTTGGATTGAACCGTATTTGATGGGTGAAATACAAGCTTCACCTCAGCATTTTCCAGTCACTTACTTTGTGTTTCCCTTTTCAGCACTTGAGCCCTAGTGGGTCCTACAGTTAAATATTACCCGGCATTTTACACAGAGCAAAAGTGCTGCTCCTGAGAAAGAAGAGAGGTATTGTGAAGCTGAGCCTAAGTTTTACATAGAAATCTATCTCTATAGAAAGACTTTTCTGTAAAAGACCTACAAAACGTAATTAAAATTAAACAAACCTTTTAAGCACAACCAACCCGGAAGCTAAGGGTAACATCTTTTGTTAGACCAATCAATAAAAATTGGAAAAACATGCATCTTGCAGAAGCTCGTCTGAAGTTATAATTTTATACTACTTTTTCTAATAACCTACAGGATGTCATCAAAGAGCATCCTACATAAATAGTGCTATTGGATACTCAGGAATTATCCCCAGAGAAGTAATCAATCACAGGTAAATCTGCAGAATTTACTCTGAAGTATGACTGCATAATCAAAAATTAATAATTTTTGAACTGAAAAAAAATGCAGCATCACCAGTAAGAATGTAATTATTTTATAATCATGTTGTAAAGAAAATGTTAATGATAAACATTTTTAAAATGAATAAAGAATTAGTGAACAGCAAAGCGCTCTACAGTTATTAAGCTTCCTTTCAGACACTCTTATTATGTAGAGTAAGATAGTGACTAGAAAAGTTACCAGCATTAAAATATCACAGTGCAAATAACAGTGGTGTTAACAGTCTTATAAATTAATTTCTGTGTCTCTTCAAGTTTAATGGACCAATTTAGGCTAAAACTTAATAACACTTATGGCAATGTCATCACTAAACCACTTTTCTGTTACACTTCTATTTGTAAATACAATAAGTCTGAGAACAGTTTGATTTCCTTGCCTTTTCTCGATGATCAGTGATAGGTGAGGTTAAGTTTTCAATGCTGAACTTCAGAAAGCTGAACACAACAGTTTTAAGAGGAACATTCCCCAAACCATACCCCATGTCCTGGGCGCAGCAGGGGGTCTGCACTGCCCTTTGTATGCCTGAGTGGAATGATTAAATCCCACAGGTTAAAGAGAAAAAGCAAAGATCGCGGCTGGAAAATAAATGGAGAACTGTGGAAAAAAGAGGGCGTCATGTTGTGAAGAGGAGTGGGAAATCACACACAAAGAAAACTAGAAGTTAAAAATTAACAAGTAGAGGGAATTGGAGATAAATAAGGAAATTATGAGAGGAGTAGCATAATGCTAAGATAATAGAGTAGATGTTCAGAAAATCCGCTGACATTTTGAATTAAGACCAAATCAATTATCTTACATTTTTCTAAAATGTCAAGGTGTACCTTAGTTGATAAACTCAATTTTCAAAAAAATCATTAATGACTGCAAGTACTGCTGTCTTTATTATAGGCATATCTGCTGTGCTACCTGTTTTTTTCCTCATTTCAAGAAGGAGATCTCTTAGTTCCTTACTTAAGTTTGTGGGTAAGATTTAACCTTGGGTGAAAAAATAAAGGAAGTGTATGTGATGAAAGTGACATAGTATGCTGCGTGACAATGTTACTCCACATTTTTTTTCCGAAAGCTTTCCTTAGTTTACCCCTACTTTTTCTATTATACACATTTGAGACTTTGTTTTGCTTGAATGTAATCTTCTACAACCTGTCTTTTTAGAAAGGAGACAGCTTCTGTGTCAATGAACTGTGTGATGTCAGAGCTCAGGTGTGGTCTCCATTGCCAGTCTTTACACAGACTGTGAATTCAAGGGCTGCTGCTACTTCCTGTACTGTAGTTTCAAATTAGTTTTTATTCTGGAGAAAAATCTATGTATTAATTACTGACTGTATCAACAGGATTACTGACAGCAAGCCAAAACAAAATTCTGAGTATGGCCTTTACAAAGTAGATTAACTGCAGGGGAGAGCATAAGACAGGCAAATAAATTGTACCACTCTCAGAATAACTTCCTTTGGGTCCATTGACCAGAGTGAGACCACATTTGCATTTGTCCCATTGGATTAAAAATATCAAATTGTGGAAATAAGTTCTTTGCTTCAAAAGTAGAGATTTTTAATTAATATTCTTCATTACAACAGGAGAATAAATTGTGCAGTAGAACCTCAAGGGTTCTGATTTAAAAATTTCAAAAAGTCTTGAATAATATCTCTGGATATAGTGCCAAAATACATAGAATTAAATGGACCATGAATATTTTTTTGTAAAATAAATTCTGTTCTTTAGAATTTAATATATATTTATAACCTTTACAATTCATAAAAAATTATTTAGTGGCTTAAATATGTTTAGCCATGTGTTCCTTTAAAATGCACTGGCATAATTTTTTTGTAACTTTGCTGATGTCCAGGTGGTGTCATTTTAATTTTATTTTAAGTTGGATACACCTCATGCCTACTGTTCAAATTATAAAAATTAGTTTTAAATGTCTCTCTGAGATCTTCAATATTCCAACAAATGTAGCTGAAACAGGCCAGTAGATCTGGACTGTATTTGTATTAATTGTCCATGTAGGCCTGGAAACTGAAGAAATCTTCACATATAAGGGGAGTTTTTTGCCTGAGCACACTTGAGTGGAATTTTAAATATGAAAAAAAGATAAATTTGCATCTGAGCTACACAAGAAAAAAAGCATCTCATGGGACTGTTGATCATACCGGTCTAATTAAATAAACATGGCACTTCATTCTGCCTTCTGAAATTCCCCTGTTCTTCTTGTGAAAGATCACTGTCCCTCTGATCAACTGCTGAGAAATGCAAGACCGACCTCATCAGGAGGGATCAATGAAGGAAAGAATATTCAAATAGTGAAATATCTACCTTGGATTATATCCCAATTGGATATTACATTAGTCTAAATTTATTTCATTCTTATATTACCTTATTTGAGACATTAGAGAGTAATGAAAGCTAATGTCAATTAGTTAAATCCTTGTTAGGTTCCTTCTAACAGTTGTCTGTGAACTGCACAGTATAAGAAATAGGCAGTAGCACATTTCCTAATTAATAAAATACTACTTTGGGAGGAGTAAGGGAAGTGAGATACCGTTTCAGATTTCCTGTAATTCTTTATAAATGAAAGAGTGTGGTTGTTTACCTATGACTTTGTAGCTGAGAATTCATTATCTCATATGAAAATATATTCTGTATAGTGCAATCAAGTTTCTCTTTTCTTAAAAAATATTTAAGATTTTATCATAGAGGTAAACAATGGCAAAGAGCTATTGCAAGATGTTCTCTTGTGAACTGCCAAAAGAGATCCCCTCTATCAATCTCACTCATGACAACCTCCTGCTCTTCTTAAATCTAGACACTCAGGTTCTACACTTGCCCTTTCCAGACCATTTCTAAGTTTGTGGTTTTTCTAAGTTTGAACTTGACTAAACTACATTTGACCTGTGTACCTGGATTTCCTGTCTATGAAATCTCATAAGTAATAGTACCTATATCAGAAGGAAGCCTCTGAAGATATGGAAGAGGCAATAAAAAATGTAACAGCTTTAAATATTTAATATAACAAAAAGCATTCTCATTCTAAGATGCTCCAACAGTCAGTCAGTATGAGCTGGACATCCAGTTCCTCTTTTAAGGCAAGTGTTCCCTCCAGACACTTCTGGCTGACCTTCATGTCCTCTGTGGGGATGTATGCTGTGATAAACTGGGTTTTCCACCTACAACAGCAAAAGTCAGGCCTAAGTGCAGCCCCTCACATGATGAGTGCAGAGGATTGCCCTTTGTCCTTGACACTGGAAGTATCTAACTGCAGATATATTTGCTTAAAGGCTATGCACCTGGCTAAACCATAATTTAAATGCCTTTCAAGGATGCAACCAGAGTCTGAACACAGCTCCAGCTCTGAGAATGACTGCATGGTATCGGTGGGGCAGAAGAAAGGCAGACTGTAAACAACAAAGGTGTTTAGCAGGGTGCCTGCCTCAGCTACACGCTGAGAAATCTTTGAAGGCATTAGGCAGCTGCTGAAATACTTTTAATGGTGGGTATTTTTAACTTTTATTGTTGAGAACTCATCTGTCCCACTGTGTTTCATTTCTTTTGTGACATTGAGCTTCTTTAAAACTGTAAACAATGAAAGCACAATTTTCTTTGTGCTCTGAAAGTATTCCTTTCCTCAGAATATTAGATGTTCAAGAGCATAAATAATCTTTTCCATAAAATCTAAGCAGAAATAACTTTCTAATGAGTATTTTGTTTACATTTTTGTCATCAGGGAGTAAATTTTCAGTACGCGACTTGAAATTTTGCAGATGATTCAACTTTTCTTTATTTTAAAAAGAGTTTTATGATTTGTCATTGAGGTACCATGTGAAAGCTAAGTCTTGCATGTGACCTAAGGCATCACCTGAATATCTATTCTTTCGCAGTTTTGACAAAGTATCATTACTGGCAATACAGTAACATTCATTTTAAAAGTTGAAAAATTCAAAAAATGTTGAAGAGTAAAGCTGTGGATAACAGAGTAAGTGCATGCTTTGTTGAAAGCTGACAGGACACTGCTAAAAATAAGTTGTGTGACAGAGATACTGGCATTTTCATATGGAAAAGCATTTCTTGCTCAAATATAGCAAAATGAAAACTCATCATCCCCTATTTAAAGCTTTCTCCTCCTTGTTGCATATAGATTTGTCAATGCTAGCACACGTTAATGTTACCTGCTAAGGGATAGAGATAATTTAAAATTTTAAGGTAAGAAGTCTTTTGTTGAGAGGCTGTTGTGGTTTAGGAATTATAGTCTCTAATTTAGTGTTCCCCCTGAAACCACTCCAAGCCATGCATCACTCAGTCACACCTCCCTCCCTCCCCCTCCCCTTGTGGAGGGCTGGAGACAATTCAAGGCATAAAAAGGTCATGGGCTGAGATAAGAACAGTTTACTGGAAACAGCAATGAGCTAAGAAAACAACAGTAACAGCAACAATACTAATGACAGAGAGTACAAAGTACAGGTACAAAGTACAGGTACAGGTACAAAGAAGTAAATGATTCACATAGAAATCCCCTGACAGTACCAGAATGCTCCCTCCTCCAGCCTACAACACGTGTATGGAACCCCTTCCCCAATCACCAGAAAATAAAGTGAGATGGTATAGAATAACCTCCAGGTCCCTGCAATACCCCTCCTGGCTACTGCAAAAAATTAAGCATATCCTGGCTGGAGCTGGGACAGAGCCCTCTCTTGGGACATTAAAATGTGGTTTCTCTTTTCTCCTGACCTTCTGCATTGTAATGTTGGGAGGGTCACACTCTACTGCATTTGAAAGGGGTTTTGCAAGAATTATATTCCTTACTATCCTTCCTGTTTATCCTTAGTCCCTTACCTTTCCCATATCCCCTTTTGTAAACTGTGCCACTGACCTTCCTGCAAGGAATTTTAAGATCTATTAGTTAGAAGCTATGTATAAGAGATAGCATAGCTAATAAGATTAACAGTTTGATTGCACTGAACAAGACACAAGCTAAACCAATGTAGCATTACAGCAAAAAGGTGACAGCTTGTTTGTGTCCTTTCAGTAATACCACTGGCAGTGCTAAGACGTATCATTACATAAGGCAGCATGCATGCTTGCTGAAAGCTTTCTCAAGGTCCACCTTCTGTGTATGAATTTATTTATATCAACGGATTTACAGTGATATTAAACATAAATTTATTCATTGGTAGTGACTAAAGCCTTAGAAAATCATTGTTTGGTTATAGTGCAGGGACTTGGTTTTGGTTCTGATTGTGAGGCTGATTCTGTTTCCACTGAAAGCAAAGGTGAAATTTACTGTTTCTGGACAGAATGGTATGCTTTGCTAAGATACTTTGGGTGTTGCAGGAGGGACTGGGAGGTATGTGGAATATAAATCAGCTGTTCATTTCCATATTTTGCATCCAACTGCCCACTGGGAAATGGTTTTATATGCATAAACTAACTTCCAAAGGGCCTTCATGCTGCACTTTAGGGGATTTGCAAAACCAAAAAAGATAAAACATGCTTCAAAAAAAAAAAAAAAAAAACCAAGGAAGGAAGAAACTTTGTATCCCTATAGATTCAACATTAAGGAAGATTTGGGACCAGAAAATTCCATAGAACATTCCATTTTACATATTTGCCTCTGCAGTTTAGAAGAGGTGCAATACCACCAAACAAACAGCTCAGAAGGAGAGCTGAACAATCAAGGAAACTGCAAAAAGCTAAGCCTGCTTAAATTATGCCATATTTTGTACAGTCTTATTTGTTCACTTAACACTTACACTGAAAGAGACTGTAGGTCTATTTCAGAGGCTTCTTCAAGGATAAGTAATAGTATCCTTAGAAAGGGTGACGTTTGTTTAATTAGATTTGAAAGATTTGATTATATAGAAGAATAGACACAATAGACTAAAATAAATGTGTAAAATTTGTTTTAATATCTATATATACATATAAAGAGGGCATCACAGCAACTGAAGATTGTTCTATTTTCACCTCTTTCCCCTCCTGGCTGTGTTTGAATTACAAGGTTATCACTGCAATAATCTCAGCATCAAATATCTGAGAAAAAACTCAACATTTACATTTTTATAGATTTTAGATATACCTCTAGACAAGCAAATTACAGTGTTAAAGGATGATTGAAAAGTTAAGATGCTGTGCTGCAATATCGCTGAATCAGCCTGCCTTTTGGAGAAGATAAAGAAAAGGAAAGAAGAGAAAAGGAAAGAAGAGAAAAGGAGAGGAGAGGAGG
>VXAC01003796.1:481685-527180 GCA_013399225.1 Rhipidura dahli | reverse complement strand
AAAGAAAAGAAAAGAAAAGAAAAGAAAAGAAAAGAAAAGAAAAGAGAAAGAAAAAAGAAAGAAAAAAGAAAAAAGAAGAAAAGAAGAAAAAAGAAGAAAATAAGAAAAAGGAGAAGAAGCCCTACAGGACAAAATTCCTTGTAAACCACTAACGCTTTATGAAAAAGTCCTGTCAAGTTAAAACTGTGACAAGAACACTTCTCAAACAGCTACTTGTGTTGCCATAGTACAGGATATCTGCTTGGGATTATTTCACAAAGGGAAAAAGCTTAGAGAGGAACAACCACATCTTCCCAGAATGTTTGATTAATGCGATAGCAGACTCAGCTCTGCAAGGAACATAGCATTTCCTTCCTCTGAGATTCCAAGGACTTTCACATGGTGTGAAATATAGTGGCACCACAAGGTGGTTAAACACTAAATGTAAACTACTAAATGAAACTGGATGCTAATTTTCCAGTTAATTCCCAGGTTTTTTCCAAGAATATGTAAATGAGTGGGCCTCCATATATCCCACCCAGCAGAAGCACCAGACTTAGAGTGTAGTTGCCTCCAGCCTTATTTAGGCTATGAGAGTTAAGTGGTACTGGAAATTAGGTCATAGATGCAGTGGCCTGAATTTCCCCTGGCAGTGTCCCTTGTCTTTCTGTGGCTCTCACAGGGAACCTAGAGCTTCGTTGTCTTCAAGTTCAGCATCCTCAGTCAGAAGAGATAACTATAAATTATTTCTTTTGAAGTGGATTGACTGTTCACTAAGAGCAGAGAGGGGAGCTCAGTTTGCTAATGCCTAGGAGGGAGAAAAAGCCCTTTCACCAGTGCTTACTCTCCATTATGAAAAAAAGCCATCTCTTCTCAGAGCAGCTTAGGTTGGAGTATGGAAAAATCTCCTGCTTCATGCAACAACTTCCCTTGACACCTGTAGGCAAAGTTAATGCTGATTACACATTTTCTGCAAGTGCTTCCTTAGAGGCTGGTGGATGCTGTGCTGCTGATAACAGCAATGAGCCTACAACTCTTTGAGGTGTTACTGGTGATGGAGTACCTGCAGTGGGCGCCTTGTGAGGAGACAGACAAAGGAGTCTTATCCCTACTACACTGTATGATTGTGCTTGAATTCATACAGGAAACACTCAATATGTTATTCACACTAATGCACATCCCAAGTGCCTCTGTTCTGCTCTCGGGAATAAGGAACTCCCACAGCTAAGTAGCAAATTGCAGTCATATGCAGAACATAGTGAGAGGGGAAAATAACTTGAAGTTGTATCATTGATTACAAAACTTGTTTTGATTTTGTGGCCACTGAAATCAGTTCCAAGTATCAGATTCTCAGACTAAAGTTTACTTCACGGGGTAATAAAGCAGAGAGGGTAGGGATGGTGATAATGGGTATGATCCCCCTTACATTATAATCACAGGCTTACATGGTATATTCCTCAGACACACAAAATTAATGGGGATAATTAAGAAAATATTTTCAACTCTCAAAAGTTTTAATTTTTTTAAAAATATTTTTGGTCATGGTTTCCTATGGCTTTGCATAATTGCAAAAACCCCAACCTCTTTCAGTTGTTTGGCTGTTTCAATGATATTCCCTTCACTTACACGTATCCCATTCCAGGAACTTCAGAAATGTTATTCATTACACTAAATGCATGTGAAACCATGACTACAGCACTCAATCCTGAATTTCAGTTGTTAAGTTTCTGTTGGAAATCAGCTTTTCCCTCTTAATCCTATTATGCTGTATTCTCTTTTGCTTCTCCGTCTTTGTATCTGTTATTAAGACCCGTGGCTGCTTTTGTATAGCTTCTATTTTTACCAGTCTTCTTGTATTCATAGCATACTTTTGACTTTGATGCCTGTTTGCTTTTGAGTGCAAGATGCAGAAAGACAAAGAGTTACAGCTGAGTAACACTTGTTACTTTTTTAATCCAGAATGAGACTAATGTATTAGACACACCACCTAATTTTGGACTTCTAAATTTCCAGTGTCTAAATTTTGTGGCCCAGTTAAAAAGGCCACATTGCTGTACTTTCTATATGATAAATGATTGGTAAGAAGGACAAATGGCCAAAAACATTAAATATATTACAACTGAAACAAATTAGAAGATGCAGAGCTCATCCACAGAATCTTAGTTTAGTATTACTAAGCAATGAGTGTTTGGTTACTTGGATATTTCAGCATTTGTTTTCTATGCTTTCTCGGGACAAAAGAAAATGATATAAAAATATCTATAAAATCACTGAAGAAGTATTGAGTAGAATGGAAAGAACCAGGAAAAATCAATTCATTAGTATCAGAATTTTTTTTCTTTTGTTTTAATAATAACAATAACATTGTGGCAACATGAATTATTTAATTTTGTGTCAATGTTAATTTTAGTGTCTATCTACCTGCTAGAGGGATGTGGTGGCCTCTGCCATTCTAGGTTTTCCATGTCTTACTTCCCTTTACAGAGCAGGCTGGCTCTAATGCAATCTCCTATGATGCTCTGTGGCCTCTCTTGCTACCACCACTACGCAGTCCACTGTATCCTCTGCATCCATTGTATCACTGCAGGCCCAAAGTGCCAGAGTTTCCATGGGACCAGTGTCAGGGTATATTTTGACATCATTAGGACAAGGCCTTTCTACACTCTCCAAATCTTTAGTCACGTAAAATAAAACCCATGTAATGAGGTTAAAAGTTTTCTGTAGAGAATTTTTTTGATAAAACAGAGCATTTATATACTTTCCAATGCACATAAAAGATAACAGAGGAAAATATAAATATGGAAAATAAAATTTTAATGGTTTTTAATATTTATTCATAACAACAGAAATGTTCTGGTTGGTACTTTCTTATAAGCTGTTGCCCTTTATCCCAAAGAACTGAGGTGATATATGCTTTAGAGAAAAATCTTCCTAAACACACTTAACCATGCCATTAAGGTCAATTCCGTCCATTAATTGAAAACCTGCAAAATAAAAATTACCCAAATTTAGGCATGAGAATCAAAGTTTATTCTTGTGACCTAGGGACCAAAAAAAAAAATCTCACTCACATAAAATGTTTGATTTTTTGGATATCTACTGGGATAGAGTTAAAACAAAAACTTTCAGATTAAATATTTCCTTAAAAATTAGATCTTTTCCCACTAATGTTCATTGTAGAATTCTTACCAGTTCAGTGGAAGTGGAGATAAATTAATGCTGCACATATTTAACATGAGCTTTCTACAAGCTAAACTCTTGAGAAGAGCTCAGCTGGGATAAGAAAAAATTAGTGATTTTATAAGAATTTCAACATGCAATAACACTTTTAATTCAGTTTCAAGCAACTTCAATATTGTTTGAAAACTTTCACAGAAAATTTTTTTTTTTAAAAAAAGTTACTTAATTTTAAAAGTTTAAGCAAGGCTGTGGAAGCTTTTAAGGGCTTTTATTGGAAACAAACATCTTCATGAATCAGGTACCTTTTGTTTCAGTGGGACAGAGTGTCAAATGTTTTAAAAATAATTAGGTGAAATTTCTCAGATTTTAAAATATGCTTTTGGAATTTCATATAATTATTTTAGAAGACAAAGACGTAAACCAGTAGAATTCCAGACTCATTTTCTTCGGAAGAGCAGATAAAAAATTGTTTAAAAATAGATGTACTTTCTTGAGAAAAAAGGAAAAAAAAAAGCTTGTTCATCAATTTTACATGCTTTACAACTTTTATTACAGAAGCTACCCTTACTCTATAGATGGAAATGTGGAAGAAGCATCTTGCATGGTCTCTGAACTCTGAATGATCCATTAAATAAGTGCTTTTAATCTCTCAACATAGGGAGAGAATATAAAATTTGACAATGTGCTTCAGTCTCAAACCCAGCATGTTGCTGACCTGCTTCAGAAGCATAGGAGTGGCCACCCAGAAAGTTGTGTCTTCCAAAATGTCAGCCAGGGGCCAAGCTGCTCTCTGGCTCACCACAGCTACTTGCTAAGAAAAGAATAGCAGATCTGGATCTACCCATCACCCCAGCAAGCAGCTTGTGTGAAAATGCAAGGGAAGCTGGAGCACCTCTTCATCCTGAACTCCATTATCATAGTCCGAGTGCGGTCTGAATGAGAATACAGTGCAGTGAGAATGTGGATATGAGGTGCAAAATACTCCAACACTCTGTGATGATTTCTGGTTTATTTTGATGAAATTCAAAACACATGTGAATCACAGAAAAATGTTTGTTTCTCATCCAAAAGCTGTTTTTCGGAGGACTGATTCTCAGTGGGAAAAGGTCCAGTCTTTGTTTCTGTGCAGCTTGACAGGAAGGACTCATAGCCTGGCTTTGTAAAATCTGCTAAAACCACTTGGTAGAATATTAATCTGTTTCAAAACGTGACATGTTATACTAAATCAACCAGAAAATTATTCTGGTTCCATTGTAATTTCTATAAAATGCCTGTTCTTTTTTCTCAATACAAGCTTAAGTTTCATGGAATTTAAGCAAGTCATCACCAGCAGGAACATTGTTGGACACATTGCTGAGTAATTGTTTAATTTAAAACATGCAGTTTAAGGCTTTGAGTATTAAGCATAAAGATTACTCATCTCCTCCCCCTGCTTAGCCACAGTCAGGGCAGGAGGTTAGCAGGAGACTCACAGCCAGACTGACCAGGAAGACTTTCTCTCAGTATTGTCCTGACTATTTTGAAGAAGGCTCCTGCAACTCCCCACTGGCTCACCCTGCACAGGAGAAAAGAGGGAAGAATAAATGCTGCCAAAAGAAAAGAAAACTGAAAGAAATAACTCCAGATCTTTGCAGCATTACCTGTATGTTGCAACTGTATGTGTTTGTTCCCTTTCTGGCAAAAAATGCTGCTGGTCCCTCTGAAAATGCTGCATGGGATGTGGACACTTGAATGAGAAGGGGATTGCAAGGACAGGATGAGTGAGCCCTGCAAGCCAGCCAGACACATATGTTTTCTTTCACTGCATAGCTTCCTCTTGGCACTCAGTGCCTGTTTTACTAGATTCAAATCTTCTTGGGGGTGAAACTTTGCTCCAAAGATCAAAGTCATAAGCTTCTGAAAAGCATGCTTGGACATGTATCAGGAAAATAGAGAAGAGGGGGTGAAGGGAAAGCAATGGAGAGTCACGTCTGAGAAGGCATGATGTAGGGATACACAGGAGCAGAAGGAAAATATGACAGGAACTCATCAGTGAAGGAAAAGGAGACAAAAATCAAAAGGCAGTTGTAGAGAATAATAGAGAAGTTTATAATTCCTACATTTTCCTTCTCTCAATATTAGAGTGAATTCTCTGCTGTGTTTTCCTTTACTGTCACAAAGCACTGTGAAATGCACCAACAAGGCATAATTCACACAGCAGAGAGTCAAGTGTAGGATCATGTGCCTATGCAAATGCACTAGCATGCAAACAAGTGCAGACAGCTGTATCCTGTCCATGGTTTTGTGTGAAGCCAGGTTTAATGCAGAAGCTCTAAAGCCAAAGGATATATTGCCTATAGGATAACCCTGTATTTAGGAGAATTTGGTTTCTCGGCCAGGTCAGAAGCTGGGAGCACAGCTGTTTGTCTTATTTATACAGGTAACACATCAATGTGAGCAAGAGCTGGGAGAGCACACACTTGTGTCTCACAGGACTGCATACTTTCTCTGTTCCATAGGGAGGTATAGCCAAGGGATGACTTGCAAGTACTTTTGTTCAAGTCACAGAGGCCTACGCATGTCACTTGGAAAATCAAAAGTCACAGCAAATGTTCCTTTGCATTGGAAACAGAATTCTACTAGGGAGGCTAATATAGAAGAATTCAGTGTTCCAACTTGTAGCAGGATAAATCTTGTTAATCAATATGGAAGACAATATGCATCCACACACTTCAGTATACATTTTAGTTACAATTTCGCTTATTTAAAAAAAAAAAAAAAAACAAAAAAAAACAAACCCTAAGCAATTGTATTAAACCAGCAGCGCTACTTATCTATATGAAAGGTAAGATTGTCAAGCCATCTGCTCAGGGTAAGGAAAAGCTGCAATGAAGATTACCAGTGCTCCTTTTGTAAGTCTGTATTGGAATTAATTACATAATCATACAGCTTTTTTTTTTTTTTTTTTTTTTTTTTTTTTTTTTTTCACCAAACTCCTGCCTTATTCAGTGCAAAGCATGAATATAGCTCACTGAATGGGTAACTTCAATATTTCAAATATAGGGAGCTTTCAATATTCAAATGATTGATTCCAAATACTTAAAAATTGGTTTGGTTTACATACAAATTGATCCTGAATTAGGCAATGGTCATGTCTATGATGAAAACACTTCAGTTAAATGACACATAGAGAAAGCTTAATTGATACTTTATGGTTTCTCAGCAGATGTCTACATTCAAATGGAATAAATATTAAAGAATTTGCTAGGAAGATGTAGGTACTGTATCTGAATAAATCATTTGTATTTATTCCAATGAAGTTATATGCAGTAGGAGGTGCTGGTTATACCAGCAAGCATAACTTTATTCTTGTGTCTCTTTTTCATATTGTGCATTAAAATAAATCCAGAATGGGACTGATTTCCTGTATATTATGTCAGCGTCCTGCTGATGCAACTCTCTTACTTTCAGTCTTTTACCACCTAACTGCCTGTTATAGCAGTAAAAGGCTGTCTACAAATATATACTCTGTATTTATTTTCCTATAATTACTTTTTATAGGAAGAATAAAATCATAAGAGGAATCTGTAGGGCTAAGAGTTTGACTTCTAAGTAAAAAGTGGGGCACAGCTAAATGAATGGAAGAAGTGAAAGAGAGAAATTTCCTATGTGGGTTCTAATATGATTATGAGTGCCAGTTCATTTTCCCTTTCTTACAGTCTGAGTGTGCATTTACTGCATGTCCTTGTAATGAATTCTGTTTCTGTAACCCTATTCTCTCCATTTATGAAAGCCATCATGGTGCTATGAAGAACATGATGCAGAAAAAAAATGCAGATTAGATATCAGTATGTGAAATAAAATGCTGCCAGTTCTTTTTATCCTTTGTGCAATTTCATCCAAATGCTGTGACTACATTACTGTGGTTAAGATTAATGGGTAAAATATTTTCCCACAAGGAACCACCACTTTTCTCCACTTAATTACCAGATGTTGAAGAAGAACAAGTAGTTATTCTTCTGTGTACTCACCTGTGCCTTTTAGCTAATTACCGACAACTGCTAAGTGATTTCATGCAGCTTTTGCTGTGATGTTGCAGGATTCTTGATGTTAAAAACGATGTGTCTCTATAACATAGTCTAGCATGATGTCATGCACTGGTAGTCATTATGTCAGCCATGTGTGCCCCTTTAAACAGGGACATTGTCTAACAGGTGGAATCTGTATTGTTTTAGAGTCTCTTGCTCCCTGCTGCTTTCATATGCATGGCTGGGAACAGAAGAAAGACCCAAAGTCCCAGACAGCACAAAAGATTATGTAACTCAGATGCCCCTTAAACTATGAGGGCAAGTCCATAATTTTTAAGGGCTTTACAAAGTTAAACTTTGTATAAGAAAGAATAGGAAACTTTCAAATGCATGGATTGGGAACATCAAACTTCTATACTGTACTGAAAAAAGGGGAATCCTTTGTGGCATACCTGCACTGCAATAGCAGCACAAATGAGTCATGACAAGTTTAAGCGTCCTGCTCACTTTGTAGAGATGCAAATGATTCACATATCTGAAGAGAGGGGAGAGTTGGACTATTAACATTTTAAAGGCAGATTATTTTCATGCACTGAGATGTGGAAAGGGGAGCCTCAAAGATGCTCATCTGATCATTTCCTGGGATTAAGAGCAAATGTTCAGTTTCAGTTTGGCACCTATCCTACAGTCTCTACTATTTCAGAAATGTATTTGAAGCTACTATTTTGTGTTTGATAGGTTTCCTCCCCCAGTCTAGCAGAGACAGTACCAGTAGGTTAAAGTCTCTGAATTTAATTAGCCTGCCACACACTCCTGATGTGTAGTGGAACAAACTTCTATTTTTTATTCATCTTTCATTTGTGAATCCAAACCCAAAATTACAGCTTCAGTAAGGATTGTGAATTAAGAGCTGCAATTCTTTCTTAAACTACTTTTAGGTTTAGCAGATAGAAAAGAACTGTGGTAGACACTCTAAGTCACTACAGTCTTCATTTAATTCTGTGTTTATGAAAATGTCACAGAAGGTGTTAAAGTTTATGCAGGGGTTAATAATTTTAATTTTAAGTTATTTTTTAGTTCTGTGATTGCAAATATTTTGTTGAAGTTAATACTGTAAGTATGCTATTGTAATTGTAGCACTATTGCACTTGGGATTAGCACTACATATGGTAGTGAATCCTTGTGTTTCATAGTTTTGTCCAGTAGCCTTCCTATGGATATTTATAACTGTGTCAACAATATTAAAATCTCATGACTTAGGGTTTCTGATTTGTAATGATGATCTATGCTTATGTTTACAGTGACAAATCATGTTACCTACTAGGACCAGAAAAGAGCCAGTGCTGAGACCACAATGTCACTACCATGTGTGCTTTTGGCACTTAGTTTGGGACTTGCTTTAGTCTGATTCCATGGATAGGATTACCAGCAGAAGTGAACATGCTTCAGGGACACATCTTCAGGTACAGTCTCATCAAAAATTAATCCAACATATTTCCATGATATGAATTAAAATTAAATAAATTGGGATGATCGGTGGAAAACTTATAATATAGTTAATTTTAAAACAGAAAGCGAAGCTAATAGAAATTGTTGCCATCAATTTTTTTTACCAAGTATGTAAAAATGCATAAAGTAGTATAACTTCCATGAAAATAGCAGAAAAAAGTCAACAATTCTTTCTGTCTTTTTTTTTTTGGTATTTTTGCATATGTTTGAAAAAAATGGGAAAAATTTTGTTCTTGGGAATCCCCTAGTTTCCCTGTTGAAAAACAGTAATGAAAATAAACAAAATTGGTAGCTTCTCTTTTTAAAAATCAACAAATTTTGAAGGATACATTTATAAGCAACACCATTTTCTCCATTAAAATTACTTCTCATTTTACTTTTGTCCTTTTTAAATAAGAGCACATATAGAGATTTACAAGCATTGTTCCTAATTCCCTTAAGGGAGGTATGCCCTGTTACTTCATGCAAGACTAGGGTTGTGACTGCTGTAAATTTTGATTGGAAATTTATATATTGGAACTGAGGCCTCCCATGTCCATTGTGAATTCAAAAGCTAGTGAAAGGGATTAATTCCTCTTTGACCTGTGAGTGGCATGCAAATTTTTCTGAGATGTTTCCCAGAAAATGAAATGCTCCCTCCATGTAAAAAAAAATCAGCATAGTTTCTTCTTTTAAATAATTGGCTGGTACTCTCTGCGAAATGTGATCCAAATGTTCTAACTGGATTACCTGATGTAAAGTGCCTTTCTTGCAAATAAGCCTTTCAATAATCTGTTCACAGTCATGTCAGGTAAGTTTTTCCCTTTGCTTCTTCAACTTTTTTTTTGATTGAATCACTGACATTTGCATTCCAGTAATATATATTTCCTGCCACAGAGACAGGGCCCCCTCAATGTAGGTACCCAGAATGAGAGACAGTCCATGGCCTTTATGGTTTATTAATTGGCTGGATAAATGATGGGAGGTGGGACCCTGCCTAAGGTGATAACAGAGGTCACTCACAGAGACAGCACTGGAAGCTTTTACTCATTATACCGAACCCCAGTGTCACACTGATGGACCTCCCAACAGCATTTAAAATGCACAATCATTCAGGCTGAGGAAACAGAAATTACACACATTACTTGAACACACATTCCCCTGCCAGCATTTAATTCTTTCTTTCTTTTTAATCAGAAGAAATATCCTTTAGGGCTTACACAGCAAAAATATCTTTCTGTTCCTGCAACTAATTCCTTTATATTTGTCCTATTCTGGCAACACACAGAGAAATAAGATAAATCATTCTTCCAGCCTGTTACATACACATACTTTGATACAACAGATAAAATCCAACAGCTAAGAAACAACTTCAGCATCTTTTTAACAGGACTAGAATTACCAGCAGGTAATAAGGCTCTTTTATTTGTATTTAATGGGAATGAACCTGTTCTTGGTCACAGTGATGCACTACTACACAGACCTCCTAAGCTTTGTCATGCTTAATGATGTGTTCTCTTTTCACAGTTTTCCCCCCACTCTATAGAAATACTATAATCATTACTATCAATTGACATGCTTCTCAGGAAATCTGTTCTTGATGTCTCACATATGAGCTCTCCTAAGATTTAAATGCTGACTTTATCAAACTTTTTTTCAGACTAGGCATAAAAAATAATGACACATTTCCCCTCTTGCTTAATTATTATTTTGGTTAAAAATCATCAAATATGCTTCATTCTGTCAGTCTATAAGGAAACAGTGGAAGGAGATTAAAAATTAAGTCTTTCTATTCATACTATTGCTTGTGAAAAGGGAGCCTTTCACTTACTGTATTCTGTGGTGAAATGGATTATCACAAAACATGGCTTCATGCTTTGCTGGGAAGACGTGTTATCTGTTTTGCTTTAATCTCATTGTGGAGCAATTGTCACAAGTGTCTTCCATATGAAATTTTTCCTTATCCCATTTGGCTGACTAAGATTAAATGTCAGTGCAAGGGCACCAAAATACAGCAGAATAGCAGATATTTCTGTAGCTATTCCCATTACTGTTAATGGCATTTAACATCAGATCAATAGAGAGAGGAAAGTGATTTGAATATTGCTTTCTAGTGACAGTGAAATATCTTTAAAGCAATGCCACATATATTAAAATCCTAAACATCTTACCTGCTGGGTAAATGCCAATTCCTGTGAACTTTTCCTAAAATGCTAAAAAGTATGGGTAAAGTAGGTCAATTTCACAATCTTTGGGCAGCATTCTCAGTACTGTGAAGAATCCTGTTCTTCACCTAGCAGAACAATTTTACTTAATGTAACAGCATTTCTAAAGTGATTGTTATATTCTGCTGCCCTTTGTCTTTAGACAGCAAGCAGACCAGAAAGTTGTGATGAGGTTACAAATAATAAAATTAATAAGCCCTCCTTTTTTATTTTGTAAGATGGGCTTGAGCTCATTCATTCCCAGAATTACAAAAAAGGTAAAAGGATGATATTTTACTATTGTCCAAAATAATAGCTATGCCTTGAGATTTGTCATTTACCTTCTATTCATGATGTGCATTTGGATTGTTGTAAATCACTACACTGTATAAACACTTTTCTGTCAGGTTATTAAAATTAAGTTGTCTGGTCTGGAGAAAAATTATTTGTTTCGGGTCACCTCGTTCTGTCTGTCTAAATGAGACAGAGATCCAGATATACTGTCTAACACAGAGAGTGGCATTTACTCTGTAGCTAAACTTGTTAAATGAGTTCATGAAAGCATAAATGAAGTTGTTTGTGGGAAGCAGAATGTGCTTCCATTTTCTGCTGTTTTGTCATGCCTGAATTCCAGATTTCCTGTTCAGTTCTGAGGTTCAGTCTATAGATTTAGAAATAAAGGGTGAATAGTATCTGCTGTGTGGATGAAAAAAGTGTTCCTTTTTTCCTTTTTTTCTTTTTCTTTTTCTTTTTCTTTTTCTTTTTCTTTTTCTTTTTCTTTTTCTTTTTCTTTTTCTTTTTCTTTTTCTTTTTCTTTTTCTTTTTCTTTTTCTTTTTCTTTTTCTTTTTCTTTTTCTTTTTCTTTTTCTTTTTCTTTTTCTTCTTTTTCTTTCTCTTTTTCTTCTTTTTCTTCTTCTTCTTTTTCTTTTTTCTTTTCTTGCCTTTTGCCTTTTGCCTTTTATTTCTTGACAGTTATAAGCTTAGGAAAGTATAGTTCACTATTCAGACATAAAGCATAGTTTCATTTTGAGTCTTAAATATTATTTGTACTGCAAGATTCCCTTATGTGTAGGCACTGAGTGACTCATTCAAAATTGAATAGATTTTAAAATAAACTGAGGAATTCATTTTGTGAGAGTGTCTTAATAGAAAATCAGTCTGAAATATGATTTGTTGCATAGAAAGGATTCTACCCATCCAAAAAAATATTCATTGCCTTAGTGCTTTCAAATGCCATAAAAATTAAATTTAGTTATAAAATTGCTAAATTACTCAGAGACTCTCTAAATATTCCATTTCTTTCAATTTCTATGCTGATTTTATCAAAGAACTCACCATCATTTTGAAAAAAAAAAAAAAAAGTTGGTTTTATGGGCAGTGTTATTTTTCTTGATTTCTGCTTGTTCTGTCAGGGGGTCCAAGTCCTTTTGATTCAGTCCTGGTGTACGGGTGAACTATTTAGCTCTAAAGTTACTTATGACAGCAGGGGGTGACTAATCAGCAGAAATGGATTACCTCCCTGGCAAGAGCAGTACAATACTTATGGAAGTATCCAAAGAGCTGGTGATAAACAGGCAAACTGGAATTATCTCTGCATTAATGGCATTTGAGCAGGTAGCAGTGGAAAATAGAATAGCTTCAGTGTACCCAGGCAGGAAGCCCAGAGCACAGGAAACATGGAGCTCTTCTCAGAAGCTCAGACACACAGGTTTTGGCTTCTGCATCCAATGACAGCATCCTACAGAGCACCAGCTTATTCACTCATCCAGAACACTCATTCCTGGTGTTCAGATGGCCTAACTGAAGAACTAAGGCACCCAAAGAGTTAACCATGCTACTCAACCACTGCAACAGATTTCTTTACACTAGAAGAAAGACATTTTCTACAGTAAGGATTTTTCCTTTGAAGGTGGCTGCAGAGGCCTTTGCAAGAAGTAAGAACTTTGGCATCTTAACTTCTACTTTAAGTGCAGGGCACATTTCCTTGATTTTATCTTCTTGGATATTGTACATGTGGGTAGATGTAGGTGTGTGTACATATCATCTTCAAAGGAAAATCCAGATTCCTCTCTATGCACTGGATAAGAGTGAAAAAAAGTTCAACACATCTCTTCCTACAGTACTGAGAAGCGTTCAGCTACTACAATGAAAAATGCAGTAAAAGAATCAGAATAGGTTATGAAGGGTACTCAGACAACTTTCCCACCTGACAAGATTGCTTTCTCTGAATGACCCCAGAATACTACCTACTCTGAAGCATGTGGGAAAAGAACAGTGGAGTGCTTTGGCACATAGGTGGGAGAAGGCTGTGTCACACAAAGTGTTACACAACCTGCAATTCCTTCTTTTTGTAGAGCAAGAACAAAGACTAATGGGTCCAGCTTGTGTGTCTTAATAGACTGGAGCTCATGGGCTTCCTGCCAAAGGGTTAATAGCTGCTGTTTGGCCCTTGGTTTCAAAGACAGAAATGGCCATCTTTCAATAGTAGATGTTTCCAAGCTAAAGAAACAGTAGTCAGCTGTAGGGAGAAAAGTTATTCTGAATAAAACACGGAAAAAACCAGCTGTGATACAATCTTCCTCCTGGCTGAGTATTTAGTTTGAGGTGGTTTTTCTTTTTATTTCTTTTCAGTTTTAATTCTGAGAGGGATTTCTATGGGAGATTGTTTTCAAAAGAAGGTATTATTCCACTACCGTGCACATTTAGATGCATTTGCTACTGAGCTTTTGAAAGATTCTAAGAGCATATTAGGAGAAAAAACTGTTAGCAATTGTTCATGGAAAAAAATCTGACAGTAAGGTCAAGTGAGCCACAAAGGAGGTGACATTTGCCGATTAAGCTCTTGCTACAGCATAAAACAAGGTGACCAAGAAAAGCCCACAGCATTTAAGGATTTTGTCTTTTTTTTTCCTATGGCAAGAATGTACTTTTATGTGAGCTAAAGAATGAAAATGAATTTTAATGCTTATCAGGCACTTAGGCTATCTTATATGAAACCACATTTGGCAACTCCTCGTGCAGCTGTTGCAAACAAGCCCAGCCAATCATCAGTACTTGTGTGTTTCATTCATCCCTCTGTAAGAGAAATAGAGAAGCAATAGACTCAGAACATTTGGAAATTCAGTTTTAACAAAGTGGATGATTTTCTTTGCAGAGCCAAGTCTTTTAGTTTGTTGTTGTTGGGTTTTTATAATAATTTCACCAGTGGAATTGGAGTGAGATTGCTGCCTTCACAACTACGGAAAGCAAAACAAAACTGTTTTCCAAGCTTCTAACAAAACCTCTGTGCTTCACCAATGTCTTCTAATGGAGAAAAAGTGTGCGTACAGCCCATTTTGAGTTCTGCAACCAAAGCTGTCAAAAATACACCTGTGTGTTTTCATCCAATATGATCTGGTGGCATGTTGTTAACTCCAAGTGCCACATCAGGTAGCAGGAGTTTTATCTGATATATAACTACTTATTTCCACCAGTATGCCAGCAATTCATGGGGTACTCAAAAATACTGTGATGTAGCTAACAATATTTTTATTAGTTAAAATAATAATGACTATGGGCTTTTAGAAAATTTTCTAACTCTCACTATACACTTGGTAAAATTCAGCATTTTGTGTCTGCTTTATTGACTTGTTAGCCACATCTGTGTGAAGGATGTACAGGAAACTGTCATTCTGATAGGCAATATTTGACATGCTGTTTAGATGCCACTGATGATGATGCAAGTTTCAGGAATCATGAATTGTTTACACTTGTTGACCCTTACCATTCAGGAAAAGTGACAAGTGCCTATGTCAAAAATTACAATCTGATTAACTAGTAGCAATTAACTCATCAGATGCATGATAGTCTCCCTGGTCATCTGCACAGCACTTTCAAGAGTGTGCTCCTGATAATTCCTCTCGTTGCAGTTACTCAGGTGGACTCAGTCATTCAGATGATTAGATATTTCCCCTAGAGTCTATTGCCATAAGTATGACATAAATTCTTAAAAAATACCAGAATGTCAATATGATCTACTTACATTTTCAGCATTTTTATTATTTTGCCAAAAATCTGTCATGATGGCTGGTGTTGTTTTTCCAGAAAGGAAGAAGCTGTTAATTTTTTGGTTTGGTTTGGGTTGTTTGCACTTGGTTTGGTTTTCTGGGAGATTGGGCTAAAGACCACGTACATGTTTATCAGGTCCTGGGTATTAGACTGGACAAAACTAGATAATGGTACATACATCCCAAAAGTGTGTTCAAAATGCTTACATTTCTTTTCCTCAAAGAAAACACTGTTGAAACTTGAATGATCAGATGTCCTTTATGCATTCTGTTTTCTGGTCACATTTTCAAAACGAAATGGAATAGAATATCTTGCAACTTATTTTTAGTAGGGTTTTAGTAGCCTTTATAGTGCATTTTCCCTTTTAGTCATACAGTTTCTGTTCTCTGTCATAGCTGCAAACATCATAGTTCATACATTTCACCAAAAAGGACTCTAAATTCCACATAGCAATGTCATAGGATGCATTCTCATCCCTATTTGACGATGCATAGATGACTTAGAGGATGTAGAGGCATTTTTTAGTAAGGGAATATCATATACAACTACATGGGAGTAGCAGTGCTGCGCCAAGCACCACTGATTAATTGATTTTGGAATGAAGATGACGTCTTAGAGAACCTAGATAGCTGCAAGCTCAAATTCTCCCAGCTTCAGTAGTTTTGTATTTCTGAATGCTGTTTTGGTTCTTTTTCCTGAAGAAGTGATTTTGCCAATTTTCTAATTTATCTGTTTTTATAATTGAAAAATTGTATGCATCAGTGATACTTTAATGCTTCCTATTCACTTTAGATGACAAAATAAACCATAGAGATAAGAAACTTTAAGCATTTTGAAGTATATGATCTATTTTTTATAGTACCTAAAGGAATACCAATATGCAGAAGAAACAGTGCAAAACAAAGAAACTGTGAAAAGTATTGGAACATAACTCAATTTTGCCTTTTATTTTTTTCCATCTGAATCCTTTCTTGTTGCCCTAGTGGTATTTGATAGTCTAAAGGCATCTTCTACCTCTGATGAATCCAGGAAACAGCATATATCAGCATATAATGTGCTCATATAACTCTACCTACTTGGTTTTGCCTTCAAGTTCTGGTTAAGGCCTGCATTTCTGCACTGTCAGTTGTGTGAGTGATGCACATTAGTTCTCCTCCTTTTCCACAGTCATCCATCTGCAACCTGCAGTAAACTGTGTTCCTGTGCTGCTATGATACCATGGTATGTGTCACTGTCTTGCTTGTTTCCAGTAATATGCCAGAGATAGAAGATGAATAAGTACATCAGAATAAAGCTCTAATATGCCCTATCCATGTTGTCCTAGTCCCATTTGTCCATCATTATATTTCCACTTACTCCCAAAATAGCAAACATCATGGACACATGCTGACAAATGCAGCAGATAGTATAAAGATACAATTCTGAGCAGTCTGCCCAAAGCTTTACAAACTGACAGCTGCTTTGTTACTGCAAGCTAACATAGAATGTGAATGCCATGAAGCCACCAGCGTCATCTAACTGCTTTCCATTGCACTGGCTCTGCTGCTCACCCTGCCATATCCTTGCTTCAGAAAGCTCCCAGGTCTTGCATTTCCTTAAATAGAGGACAGAATGCCCATGTTGTCTTGATGATTAGTATATCTGCCTGGAAGCATCATTACATTTCTGAGAAGGTTATTATTTGCTCTGAGTTGGTAAGCCAACCTGCAGGGCTGACTCTGCAGCTGTCATAACTCTGAAATCAGCTGTATTGTATTGAGTTACCTTGTGGAGTAATGATTGTGTGGAGTGTGCTAATGGCTCTTCTCAGATTCCCATATCCATATCTCCTGTAAATATTCTACACGACAACCAACCTTTTTTAGTGATTTTCAGCAATGTGTGGGTGTGCAAAAAACTTGCAGGTCTGGGCCTCCACTTTTGTATTTAAGCTCACCAGATCTCACCAACTCTTTGAATGTACAGATCCAGCTATAAATCATCCATGTCTGTGGGAAATTATAGGACCTGTCTTTGAGGTTGTGGTCCAGCTCTCCTTGTTTTCTGTTTTGACCTAAGAAAAGGCAAAATGTTTGCTATGAGAGACAAGGGAGCAGAGAGATGTGTGCTGTAGACTTAAAAAAAAACCCCAAACTGAAGCAAAAGTCTTAATTATACATTTAAAGACAAGGTGTCTGCAAAGAGAGGAACAGTAGTCTCTTTTAAATTTTGCCTATGAATTATATCTAATTGGGATACCACAGAGGTGGAGACTAATGGAAGTCACTAAGGGCTATACTGCTCAAAACCGTAGGCCAGGAAAGCCTGTCTGTCTTAGTAAGACATTAAACACCTTTCAAAAATAGATTTTTTTTTTAACCTTGGAGTCAAATTTCTCATGGGAATGGTGAAACCTTTAAGGAGTTTCTCTGAAAATGGTGTTCTATGTAATGACACAGATGACTGTTTTCCTCTTCTTTTCCTTTTACCTAAAACTAAGGCGCCTTAAAACATGAAAAGCCTTTCTTGAATCACTTCCCCAAAAAAGATTGAACCGTTTTCCTCTCTTCAGCGTGGGAAGCCCCACCCAGAGAAAATCTCTTGACTGTGAAGAAAATCCTATAAACTGAGAACTAGAAAATTGCTCAGCACTCACAAAATTTCCTGGTGGCATCAGCAGCCACCATGAGCCGTGCTGAAGTGATCCATCTTCCCATTATGCTGCATCTGAAAGGCTCCTGGTCCCTCTGGGAGTCCTGGACTGTGAAAACCCTGGCAGAAGAGTGATCTTACAGCAGGGGCTACAGGAAGAGCAGGTTACTGGTTTAGTGTGGGGAAAGTTTCAGAATGCACCAGGTTTTATAAAGGACTTTAAATGTGAAACAGAAGCTGGTAAAATAAAAGGTTTTATTCAAGGCTAACAATGAGTCCATTACAGATATTCAAAATCTGAATTTGTTTTGACTAGATTTGTCAGAATCTGCAGCTGTGAATCTTTCTTTCTTCGTCTTTAGATAGTCAGGTGGTTCTTGCCATATATTTCATTATGCATTCATCTACTTCACTTTTTTTTCCTGTAGGCAACTTATTTTTGTTTCAGTTGGTTTGCTTGTTTCTCTGACAGCAGCAGCACTGCTTTCAGAGGTTTCTAGGTATCCCTTGAACAAAACCTGTCACTATACAAAAAAATTAAGATCTTTTCTGTATCTCACATCTAGTTCCCATCCTTTTTGACATTGCTAAACAGTCTCTTCCAATGATGTTGTATCTTTGAAATTCATTAACATACTTCTGCAACATAAATTTCTTTTTATTGTGAAAGCTAAAGAGTGTATCAAAAGAAAAAGCCTTTGAAAAGCCTTCCCAGTAAATCTCTGTCTACAGAGTATTCAAAACATTTTTTTTCATTGTGAAATGCCCTACTCTGGGTTGATGACTACAGTATTAATAGGAAACTGGGAAACAGAACTAAAAGAATTGCTGACAAAACTGATAATTTTTCTTTTTCTCTCTTTTCTTTTCTTTTTTCTTTTTTCTTTTCTTTTCTTTTCTTTTCTTTTCTTTTCTTTTCTTTTCTTTTCTTTTCTTCTTTTCTTTTCTTTTCTTTTCTTTTCTTTTCTTTTCTTTTCTTTTCTTTTCTTTTCTTTTCTTTTCTTTTCTTTTCTTTTCTTTTCTTTTCTTTTCTTTTCTTTTCTTTTCTTTTCTTTTCTTTTTTTTTTTTTTATTAGAGAAGGCACAGGGTCAGATTTTAAAATTAACTTTTTAGTTTCAGCTTACTTCTATCCTTCCAGCTTGTGTGGAAGAGAAATTAAGACATGAGAAAACATTATTCAGAATCTTCCTTTAAGGTATTTAGGATAAGAACTGTGTTCTACAGTGAGTTCATACAGTGCATAACACAACAGAGATAATTAGTTGAGACCTCCAGGTGCTATTGTGTTATAAACACTCATGTACTGAGCAAACTAATTTAGTCTCTTCCACGGACTGTGGATGCCTCTTGTACAGGCATGTGAAGCATAATGAGAAAATTGATACATCACTCCTTAAATGTTACACTGTGGTACAATTTTAGGGAAAGACCTGTAGGGATTTTGGGTGCATTCCTAGTGCAGAAGGAAACTTCCTTCCTTAGCAGTGTCTGTCTCTTTCCTGCAGTATTGACTAGGAAACATCATTTAAACTTTATTTAAGATTCCCAAGTTCCTCCATTTCCTAACCTCCAATGCATATATCTGGTGGACACAGCTGTAACAATGACCTGTGTAATAAACAAAGGAGAAGAGACCTGTTTGGATTTCCTCCAGTGTGACTCTTAAATAAACTCATAAAGGCTGTTCAGTTTATGTAGGTGAGAGAGGGCAATAACTGCCTGAAAATACTGGGATAATGGAAAAGCTACTACAAAAAACCATGTTAGAACTGAATTTTTGAAAAAATAATTACATTTAGGACACAAAATTGGCTATTCTTAAATTTTCAAATATTGTAGGCTAGTAAGAACAGATGTGAAAGCAAGAAACTTGGTGCTGGGGGTCTGATTCTGCACTATACATATTTCAGGACATTTTTCCTTCAGACCAGCTCTGGACTATTTGCATAGACTGAATTCCCTCTTGCAGATGGAGTGTATTTGTTTTGCTGCAAAAGAACACATTCCAGTTCCTCCAAATTCCTTCATCAGAAAGGAATCCAGTTTGTGTGCTTTGAGACTTATCTGTGATGAAAACCAGAAGATAGCACAGGGTCCAGATGGAGATATTCTTAGATCAGCAGATGATCCAAATTAAAACCCTAGGTATATCAAAACTGATTACATTAAACTTAATATGAAAGTTGCGGTGTTAATTATTATTTTAGTAATATTGTATGGGTTTTAAGGGGTTATGTGTCAGAGGGATGACCTCTGTGGGAGGAGGTTATGGGCTGCCATGTGACAGGCACAGCTACAGCTGGCTCCACAATGGACTTAATCGGAATTGGCAAGAAATTAAATTAATTTTCCACACATTGAGTCTGTTTGCCCATGAAGGTAATTGGTAAGTGATATTCCTATCTTTATCTTGACCTGTGAGCTTTCTTATCCTTTTTTCCTCCCTCTGCCCCCCTGAGAAGGAGGAGTGAGTGAGCAGCTGGGTGTGTATTTAGCTCTTTACAAAGGCTAGCCTACCACAATTATATATAATTACTCTGTCTCATTTGCATTGGGTAAAATGCAGAGAAAAACAGTAAGGAAGAAGAAATAAAAGGTAGGCAGTTCTCTGCTATGAAAGGCTTATGTTTTAACAGATAAGTTTTATTAGGCTTTATATTTTAATAGGTAAGCTAAAGATGTGACATCCAAAAGAATGATCACTTTAGGCAATAGACAGCCATGGTGAAGGAGTGTTTAACTGACATTTCAAAACTGAAGTTACAAGTAAGTCTCTTGGGGTGTCAGCCAGGAAATAAACTTAGTGGCATGGCTATGCAATGACATTAGCTTAAATATGAAGTCATCTGGTGTGTTGACCCTTTCACTCTAGCATGAAGAAGTTGCTCCCCTTGGAAGGTTCTTTAGATTTCTGAGTCATCTTCTCCTCAGTAGTTATACAGATGTGACTGGTACCTTGCCAGGTTGTTTCTCCTCCAAACAAATCCCTGCGGTCCTGCAGTCCTGTTAAAAGCCACTGTCCTTGCATCTCCTGCTCCACTGCTCAGCTAATTCAGCCTCTGCCACCTTTAGAGGCCAGGTCTTTTGTTTTCCAGGGACCATTCGAGCTTTATAGGAACTGGACAACTTTGTTGGGCACTAAAGAAACCACAATTGTTAAAAATCTTGAGGGTAAGAAAGAAACATCTTCCTGGAGTTGATCAAGATCAAGATGGGGAGGACACAGGTCCCCCAGAGTTAGAGACACATGAAAATGTACCTGATCAGCCCAACCTATCTCACCCTAGATGTGCTCCAGGAGTCCTTATTTGTTGAGACATCAAGGAAGACCTTGATCCTTGAGAGATGTTATTAGTGAGAGAAACATAGATGAGTGCTAGAGCCTGAGAGTCAGGTCCTGAAGACAGGACCTGCTTTGTGCCCCAAGGTTGGTGCAGGAGGGCTGGATAGGAAATTCATGCTGAAATACTGTTCTGAAGATAGTGCTCAAAAACCTGTGTCCTTCCAAGCCTTCAAGCCAGACTTTTTCCATGGATCAGGAACAGGGATCGGGAGATTTCACTGTTGGTGAGAAGAGATTTCTAGTGAATGCCCACGAAGCTGCCAAATGTTCAGGATCACTTTGAATTACTTCAGCACACTCTTCTCGAAGAAGGTTTCTCAGAGATGCAGCCACCCTGAGGCCACACTGAACAAATGACAATGCATTTGACATTCCCTGTGTAGGAGCAGCATGACTGATTGCCTCCTTCTGTTACTCTGACACTGACAGTGGCTTTTTTCTTTCAAAGCTGGTGCCTTGCCAGTGATGAACAGTAAATCAGGCTGCAGAGGCTGGTCCCTTGTAAGAGAAGACTCCAGCTACAACCTGATCATCTGGGGCGATTTCCTGAAAGGCCTGCCACTGGTTAAGCAGGATGTCTTTCTCTCAGGGACACTACAGTGATTGTTGATGGCAAAAAAGAAAGAGCCAAGAGACTTGCAATTCCCTATGCATCATTCAAAGTACAGAAACAATCAGAGGCTTAAAATTACTGTCATGGACCTGCTCCACATTTCTGCAAATACCAGCCTACCTAAGCAGCAGATTTCGTGTGCATGCTAATAGGCTGCTGCAGACAAGGCTCCTGGGAGAAGTCAGACTGGACCATATATCTGCTAGGAGAGTCTGTCAGACAGATAGAGGACATGGACTGTAGGATAGCTGGAGAGGTCAAGTTACTCCACATGAAGCACAGAGGGGGCACAGATAATGAGAGCCAGAGATGGGCTAAGGCAATGCAGATGCAACTGTCTCAAGCTGCTTAGCTGGCAAAGCTGGATTTGAGCTTGGCACTGCTGCTGAAGTAGCAGTATAGAATTGGCCTACAGTGCTCTAGGGAGCTTCTGCAATTGAACAGAAAGGGAATGGTGGGTGAGATTTTAGCAGATTTTTCTACTTTATACCTTCTCTAGAGAATGCTCCATCATCCCTGCCAGAGCTGGTTTATGCCTGTGTTTCATAGCAATATAAGAGCAAAGAAAATGCTGCTGATTGCAGCACTTGGCAAGTAAGTTCTAAATACTTCCCAGGCAAGAAAATCCCCCGGTCCTTTTAGGATGTCTTCACTTGCATTTAAAGATACTCCTAAGTTGAACACAGTGTAAAGATAGCTACAGGAACTGTTAGCAATTTCAGGGAATGCACCTAATCTAAGTTTGTTTAGCAAATTAAATGTCCTCACTCTTGCTTACAAGTAAGAAAAACATGAGCTTTAAATGGGCACACATATATTCTACTGTCTCTGAGACCTTTGTCTGGAATGTAGATTTTATTTAGTAGATCAAGGGAAAATTTCTTGTAGGAACCTCTCTTTTATAGATGGTTTGCAGCAAGCTGACAACACAATGAAGTCCCCAACACCATTCATCTGCAGGAATTCCAGGCATCCCTATAGAGCATGTGCTGCTCAACACAGTCCCTCTCCCCTTGTCCCTTTAGAACAGAAGGTAGCCCTCAGTTGATCTATCTGGTTTGCTTCTTCCTAGAGAAAAATAAGACCCAAAGAAAACAGAATTTAGTTTGGGAATTACCTTGGTAACATGCAGAAAGTTTTGCTCCAACCCCCTCCCAACCTCTCCCTCTAGCTCCTGTTTGCATATTTGCTAGCAGGTTCATGCTGCTTCCCTGACCAGCCCAGTGTCTGGTCATCTAGGGTGGGCAGGGGGAGGTATTCAAGGATTTTCACTTAAGGCACCTTAATGATCCAGAGAACTTGACTGGGAAATGGCCTGAACTCCTTCTGTAGTCAGAGAGACATGCTTCCGTGGAGAGCAATTCAGGTCACCTTGGTTAGGTTCTTGCTCTGAATTACCCTTTGGAGGAGCCCATCTATCTTCATTAATTACACAGGGAATCTAGGAAGCCTATCATGCTAATGTAAGTGCTGAACTGTGGTGCCTGAAGTGAGTCACTATGAAAACCTCCCTTCTACAAGCTCCTGGAATCTTGTGTTCCACTGCTGAAAATATATAAGGCTTCATTTATTAGGGAAGAAAATTCAGAAAGAATTTTCAATCTTTCTTTTTTTTTTTTTTGCACTTGACTTTAAGACAAAGTTACTGTCACATTTTTTAAAATGTTCTACTTAAGAAAATGAATGTATAGCTTTCCCACACACTGATAGCAATATGCAAAATCACTGCTAATAATTAGGGCATCACAGCTTCCTTCCTATCATCGCCTTTCATTTTCCCATGTGTCTGAGCTCCATAGTTACTCAAACTGTCATATATATTATTTATTAACACAGAAAGGCATTAAAATACAATTTCTTAATCTATTTGTTTCTTTTCGAATTGCATACTATTTAATACTCAAAGAAATTCAGCAATGGCCAACTTGATTTTCCTTAGTTGTATAGATGCAGGAGTTTATATTTAAACATTTTTAAATTTAATTATTTTCTTGGCTTTGTTTATGTCAACTTTGTGCACTATTTCTTTGCACTTTTAATCTATTAGCTGTTTATGTCCTCTCATTCCTTAGCATGCATTTAGTCTTGTGATGATTTTTGGCTTAAATATTTTGAAAAGTGTTTTCTCTGAAAGGAGAAGCTTTCTGTGTGACATGTCTTTCACTTTTTACAGATGCTCTGATTTAAGTGTATTTACGATAATTCTGCTTTCTTCCTGATTTAAGTGTTAAAAACAATTGTCTTCAGACTTCTCTGTATAATTATCAGAATTGTACCTGATATGTAATATTAATGCTTTAATATATAAATAGAAAAACTCAGGTGTCCATAATTAATAGAATTTTCAAACTATTGGTTTCATTCTTCTCCCTGGTCTTTGATCCAAACGCTGGGTTACCTGTTTTGCTTTTCTTTGTCTTAACAAGCTTTCAAGATGGAAAATGGATCATCTAACACCCACTCTCATGACTTTACAGCTACATTTATAATAGGGCTGGCACATCACCTTGGTGCCTCATCCATCTTCACATTTTTCTCCAAGGATAGTAAATGAGCCAGAAGCATTTAAGGAACACTGTCTAGGAAAGCTTTGCACAATATTCCCTGTACTCAGCAAGATTTGTGACATTGATTTCAGTGGTCTTTGGGTCAAGATGGATCTCTTAGCTTTGAAATTAGCAGAATAATGTATTTGGGAAACATGGTTTCTTCTAGCTCAATCACTGAGAGTTTTGGAATGAAAATTTTACACAAAGCATGTTGTAGCTTGATATCATAATACAAATAAATAATTAGTGAGTGAGAGATGTTTGAGCAGATGCAGGAGTGACAGAGTTTTTCATTTCTTCCTGTGAAATAGTAAAAACTTAATGTCAAATGCAGGCCTAAATGTTAGGCATTTTTCGGGATTCTAAGATGCTAATCCTGGGTGGCCTTGCCAGGACTAGTGCAATCATCCTGGGTCATCACCCCACAGCTATTAAATTGCATGAAAGTCTTTTTGTATGATTCTGTACGACAAGCTGAATTGCTATGATGCTGCTATACAAATGCATTGGTACATTAATAGAAAAATTCAGACTATTGTGCTGTTTGACCTAGATTTAACAGAAATTACTGTTACAATGCTGTGAGAAGTGCAAACCCAACAAATCTGTTACAATAAATACACAGTGAAAACAGAGTTTCTAACTGTAGTGACTCCTTACAAAAGACAGTAGATTAAAAATATCAGTGCTATTTTCTGTTCTTATTTCAGGAGTTCAGAGCATCTTCAGCCCTCAGTAATTCCTTTGCACTCAGTTTTATAGAACTGAAATATGTGTGCTTTCTATAAGGATATGAAAATTTAGCTCAGACTTCTAAATTTTTAAAATTTTATTTCGAAAAGCAAACAACATTTTTTCCCCTTTTTTAAAAAAAATACATCCCATATTATTAGTTAGTGGGAAATTATATTTCTGTTGAATATTTTCACCAAAAAAATAGTACAAATGGGAATTTTTGATAAGACAAAAAAACTTATTTCACGATGTAATGGTGTTTATAGCAAATTTATTTCTACAAAATTTGTTGTAAAAGGGGTAAAGAAAACTTGTGGGTTTTCCATGATCAAAAATGAAAAATATCAGCCATGTCTAAATACCTGGTCCTTTGGGAATACTCTCAGGAAAATGAATAAAAGGAAATTAAGTAGATAACAATCAGTAATTGACTTTTTATCTGGATATTGTTTAAAGGAAATAAATTATTGATCAATCTTACTTTTTTCTGTTGAATTTGTTGCTCTGAATATTAGAAAAAGAATTGTCTCATTACATTAAAAATTCATCCCATTGGAGGAGCAGCTGAAGAACACAGGCATAGCATTCATATGCAATGACATCAACAAGACAAAGACATTTCAATGAACTGAGGATTTGTTCATGGCCTTTATTCTGCACTATTATATAGCATACAAAATGAGGAAGTCAGAATACAGTTCATGTAGAAGGTCTCAATTGTTTTTAAAATTGAAAATTTTGATGACAACATAATTAATAATTTATGATATCAAGTAGGGAAACATTATCTAGTTTATGTCTAGGAAACATAACTGAAGTAGATAAAATGCAGAAATGCAACAGAGTAAACAATATAACACTAAGAATCCTTTACATATATGGTCACTTTCCTCAGTCTATGAGGACAAATTTGCTTAGTTTATAGTTGCTAGAAAGAGTCAGTGGAGAATAACATAGACAAAATTGAAATTTTCTCTGATGAAGATGGTAGAACTTTCTCCAACAGATATACTCTGTACCCATGTTATTGAGGCATGGCCAGGAAAGGGTTGAAAACACTCTGAGAATATGGAAGGCCCAAGTGATGGCTTAGGATTTTCTCCTTACTTAAGAGCAAATGGAGTCTGAAAAGCTGCATTACTGAAGACCACAGAGAAATAGATGTGCAGACTATACCCAAATGTGGCAGGCTCTTCTTTACTTTCTAACTCAAACTTAAGCAGTGTACAAGTTTTCATTAGCTGTGTAACTAATAGTTTCAAAATAATTCAATACAGTGAACTTTTCTAAAGACTGTGGTGGGATTCATAAAAGCCAGGGTAATGTCTTTTACCCATTACATGTCTGCGATTTGCTGGCTCCATCTATTTCAGACAGTGCTGAAATTTCTAACAATACATATAAACCAGAAATAATATTGTTTTGGCATTAAAGTTACTGCACAAAGAGTGATCATGATATTTGATGGATAATTTAGCTTTGGTTATTCTTCTACCAGGATTTCTTTAGCCCATGGAGGTTCATAATGCTCCAGGAAATGCATCTTTTCATTTTCTTAAGAAAATATACTGATGAATGCTCAGATAGATAAATGTGTGCCTTGCGTATTGTTAGCCCCGGGATGTCTTGAAGAAGATATCCATCTCAATGGGCCTGTTCCTGGGAGACAGATATAATGAACAAAGGAATATATAAATCAACCAATAAACTCACTACTGTAAGGAAAGCTAATTCCTTTTGTTGTTTTTTGAGCTTGTTTTTTAAAATGTTAATTTTTATAATAACTTTGAAAGAAAATGTCAGGTGAGATTTGCACAAAAACTTTCTCTTTATTTTTTTTCTTAATGAGGTTATGGAGCCAATCCATCTCCCAATGCATCCTTTCAGAGTGTTGTTTTGGCAACCTCACCCAGAAAGATTATTTAAAAAATGTAATACTATTCAGTGATCTGTCAGATATATTTACAAGAAAAAAAAGTCATTGCCATCATCTTCTTCTTACTTTCTTTGCAAACATATTCTCTCCAGTTTTCTTGCTCATTCCTTTGCAGATGAATTTGAACTTAATATTCCTGCCCTCTGAATTGTATGTATACAAATTTGGGCTGAAATGAAAAGCCCCTTTATAAAACTCAGGTGCCGGTCAGAGATGGATCACATCCAATCAGGCAGCTGCCAGTTCACTTGTCTGTGCAGAAGGACACACGAACATCACATTTATATAGCGCACCTTTTTTTTCATTGAAATTATTTATTGAAAACTTTTCAAATTTTCTCTTGCCTTACAGCTATCCCTGAGTATCTGCCCCTGTAATACTGAAAATGCTCTAAGAGAAGCTTGGAAGAATGGTGTCACCTGGAGTAACTGCAGAGTCAGGTATCTGGTAACAGTATACGACTGGTGTGAGGAAAAGGGAACCTTCTTTTCAAAGAGTATCTTGCAGTTTACCTCCAAGATTTTGGCCTAGACAAGTAGAAAATTCTGATAAAGTCTAAAATCAAATGTTTTCCATATAAAATTGCATATTTTTTCAACAATTGGCTGAGCTTTCTTTTGCCTATAGTTTTAATCTCAAACCAAGACTGGAACTTCTAGCAGGCCTTTGTGCCATAGCTTACTTAACACTCTTTCCATGAGACATTCAGGTGATACATAAATGCCATCTGCAATATCCAAAGAAATCTATTTTTTCATTGCTGCCAAGATTTGCACCAAAAGACCTAGAGAAAAAAAATTCAGAATTATAATTTAGATAGACCAGGGTCATGGAAGTTTTCGTAACTGTATTTAATGCAGTTCTCTCATGTCATTAGAATACATAAAAAAATTGGTATTTGATTAAACACTCACAGGCCAGGGAAAATAATCATGTGGTCTGGAGGATTTAGATCATGACAATGCTTTCTGAAACACGTTTGGAAATAAGAGACTTTTATTTTTTGTTAAATTGCTTCTGTCACTTAAAGGCTCAAATATATATAAAGTGTTCATCCAGCAGAATGACTAAAATGAAAATTCGTTAAAATACATTATGTTTCTTTTTTGTTACCACGTGACTGTTGATTGGGTTATTTACTACACTGACGTGACTGTTGATTTGTACCACCTAAACCAAAAAAAGATAGAATTTTAAAATTTTACAGTTGCTTCATCAATGACAAAATCTGTGAGACAAAAAAGCAAAAGGGCAGGATTGAATGAGAGCAATTAAAATATCACAGGATGCATGCATATACCTGGTTATTTTTCTCAAGTCAGAATAGTCACAGTCTCTTTTAACAACTTTTGACTAGCTAAATTTTCTGTCACTCAATTAGCCAAATCTCAATAACAAAACATAGAGAAAACTAAGAGGAATGTAACCTCACTGTGCTAAGAAAAATCACCATGGCCAAATAAACCCTTGACACAAGAGGAGCCACATGTGATGTCTCCCTTCCTTTCAGAGAAGATAGGAACTAAGGGCAGGACTTTGCCATGATCTTGTCACACTATTTTTGAAGAAAAAAAAAGATATCTTTTATCAACTGAGTCAATTGAAAAATAAGCTATGTATTAGTAATAAGCATGCTTCAAATGGCTTCAACAGACATCCTATGCCTCTTCATGCCAAAGACAGTTTAAGATCCTCAGATGAGAAAATGAATGCTATCTAAAGTTTGTCCAGAGAATTACTGTTATTGAGGAAACAATTTGTGTTTTGTAAATACATATTTATAGCATAATTGATGCTTCTGGTAAATAATATATGATATGTTAATATAATTAATTTCCACCATTCGTTTCTAAATTAGCTAAATATGTATTTAACAAACTTAGTTCTGAAAAGAGCTTAA
The DNA here is from genome assembly GCA_013399225.1 of Rhipidura dahli. Taxonomy (NCBI): domain Eukaryota; kingdom Metazoa; phylum Chordata; class Aves; order Passeriformes; family Rhipiduridae; genus Rhipidura; species Rhipidura dahli. The sequence goes on along the minus strand of VXAC01003796.1, from coordinate 498,566 downwards.
TCACCCATGGGCAAAAGGAAGATTAAAATTGAAACAACAGGATACATTATGACTTGTTGTCAAAACAAACTGAAACAAAATCCAATTTATAATTTTCCTTGCTAAAGGAACTGTCATTTTATGCCTGCACAGAAAGCATGAAAAAATCCTTGGGCTTATGAAACAATAAAAGCCAAGAATCTAAACTATAATTTTCAAGTAAAATATAAAGATGATATAAGGAAGAATATGTCTCCTAGATCAAACCATGAAGTATCTGGGAAAAGTGAAAAGCTGGGAGACCTGCCATTAGCTTTTTGTCACAGTCTATCTGAGGAACTGTGTGTAGAACTACCCAGTATAAAGAGATAAATATTTAATTACTATATTAATTTTTTATCATTTATTCAGTAAATTAACTTTTTAAAAAAGCATTAGTTATACACAAAGCCAGTCAAACTTTTCTCATAGATCAAGCAAGATAATTTTGTCTTTTGTGGGGAGGAAAATCAGTCTAACAGAAACAAGAGTAAATTTCAGTGGCAAGAAGAATCTCTTCTGGGTATATGATTTACATTGGTGCACTTGGCTAGAAGACACACTAAGTCGTCCTACAAAAAGTGTACTCAATTATGATTCTAGGATGGAGCAGTTGGAATGCAAAATTTATTAAATATGCAAAATTAAGACTAGGAAAGAAGAACGTCTGTAATAGTAGAACATTTACATTTTATTATAACATCAAGTATTACCTCTTGAGTTGCAGAAAATATGCCTGTGTTTAATCACTAATACACTTTGCATTACTTATTTCCCTATTTACTAATTAGTGCATTTGCTTTGCTAACACAAATGCATCAAATGACATGAGAGAGCCAGGCATCTCAGTGAAAAACTGAAAATGAGAAACAGCAAACCTCTGAATACTGTTTCTCAAAAGAACAAAGGAGTGGGATTTCTAAAGGCATGTGGATGGAGAAGAAGCAGATGGCAGCTGTAAAACAGATCTGGATGAATACTTCACACTGTTTTCACCTTCCAAGAATTGTTCTTAGGCAAGAGAGATGTCTAAGGTCAGTGAATAACAAGTTGGACAATTAAAGATGAACAGAACTCAGACAGGAAGACTCAAAATAATAAAAACAACAACTAACAATGATAATAACAAAAAATATAAAATTTTTGGAGAAAGGAATGAAAAACTCTTCATTGGAAAAAAAAATCTGCATCACCTGAAAGTGTTTTATCATGTATATTTTTAAATTCTTTTCTACTGTCCTTTCATGGAGTTATAATAAATTTGCAATGCCTTCAGACAACCTCCCCTAAAGAGCTGCTATCAATATTGCAAGCTAAGAGCCCACGTGTTGGCCAAAAGTATCTTCCAGTGCCCAGTAAACCCAGTTTAACTTAGCATTCATTCCTGCTTATGCAAAACACAATATGCAGTAAACTCACATATAAACCAGATCTGAAGGTTATTTACTCTTGCTTGCTCTTTAATAATCCTAATAAATTAGTATTCCTGTTGTAGAGGCTAGCCATGTTAAGCTCTACATTAGACATTAGCATTCAGGATCCCATTCCCCTCAGGATAAAAAATGGTGTGTGCAGATGGCATCCAAAAGTTGTAGGTGTGGTTTCAGCTCTGGGTTGGGGATGGTGGCCATCACTCCACCAGGACACAATTAGATTGTTCAGGTGAAACAGACACCACTATGGAGTAAAAACCCCCTCATATTTAAAGCTAGTCTCTGGACTTCAGTAAAGCTGGAGTAGCATTTAATCTCGTGCTGCCACTCTCCAATGTGGAGTGCATTTTTACCTAAGTTGCTGGTCATACTTCAGACACTGTCAGAGGGAAGTCACTGAGCGAATGATAAATCAAAGATTAACCTTGTTAATGACCTGTTTCCTACCAATCTGGATGAATGCTGGACTGATGATCTTTGAAGTCTTTTCCAACCTTAATGACTCTCTGATTCTATTCTATGATTCTATAAAGTGTGTGTATGCTTCCAGTTTTAAAGACAGTCAAGTGCCAGATTTCTTCTCCTGCTGTTCAGGATTTGTGAAAAACTCTGTTATTGACAAAGATTTGGTAAAGCCCCTAGAAGATTTGCAACCATGCTACATGAAGCGATTTTTTACATTCCTGTGATATAATTTTACATTCCCTATGTTTTACAGAAAACACTTTACACTCTTTCTCCAAATTGTTCCCTAAAACTCTTCCTACACATCTTCTGGATGCCTAAGAAATACACTGCTGGATGTGGTGGTGGGCATGCACCAGCCCTGTCTGGCCATAGCTGGAAAAACAAAAACACCATTGTCCATTTCCATGATTCAAGTGCTCTGGTACCCCTATGTCCACCCTGTCTCCCGCTCCACACTAAGCACAGCAATGGGCCTCAAGCGTGCCGGCAGCAATTGCTGCTCTTTGTTGTGACTGAAGTGTCCTCGTGCCACCCCAGTACTGCCCCACCTGCACTGGGTGCAGAAGGCACACTGGGCTGCAAAAGGGAATTGATTGTGCATTTCAGAGATGCCTTGGTCCATAGATATCTATGCCCTAGCAGATAAGGATGTTATGAAGAGACTGGGAAATGGATGGGTTTTTTTTAACAGCCTGCACAATTGAACTGCATATTGAATTATGCCCGTCAAAGCTTTGTTCTGTTTACACAGTCCCAAGGGAAATTGAGATCTTGGTCTTCAGCTGGGGCTCCTCAGATTGAGAGAAACAATAAAAAACACATAATAAAGCTGCAATTTATAGTCTCTGGTTTTAAATTATAAATTCCCTAAAGAGAAGATTGCACATTCTTTGGTTTAGGCTACACTGGTCTAACCTGTTTCATCCTCAAGGGTGATGGGGTGAAGTGCTTTTTTTATCTCAGTTTAAAGCTCAACATCAATCTCTCAAAGGTTTTCCTTTTTTTTAGGTTTATTGAAATGTCTGTCAAATTTTTAGCATTTTTTCTGCAAGTGAAGATTAAGAGAAACAGAAAAAAACCAAATTCACCTTCAGAAAATGAAGAGCTTTCAATATTTTCTTTGCATCTCAAACTCACCCTTACCTTTGCTGCAGACCAAAAAAAAAGAAATTCCATTTTTCAGTTGCACCATATTGCCAGAAGTTACTAGTTCTGCAAACATTTTTGTATCTGACCGAAGAAATACATGTTGATGAAATGCATTCCTAAGAGATTTCCTCAATATCACAAGAACGTCTGTTGCAGAGTTGAAACAGAAGTGTAAAGTGCTGGCTGCAATTCCCACTTGCACTTTTATCAAAAAAAGGGAAAAAAAACCCCAAACCACCAATCTCTTATTCCCCTGGATATGAATCATTTGCTTGTTATTTTTGAGACTTTTCTTATTTCAGCTGTTTTGGAGACCTAATGTCTTTTTATTGAATGAACTTTGCAGATTCAGGTCAGTGTTTTTTTTCCAAAGTGCTGTTTTCTGTTCTCTCAAGTAATACATTCAGACAAGATATAGCCTCTGAAAGCCCTTTTGCAGTGTGATTGAAATATTTTTAGTCATTAAAATATTTCGCCTTATGAGTGAAGGAAATGTCTGGTATAGCATTGTATTATATGTTTCACTTGATTTTAGTGCTTGGGATACACAACATTTTCTGCTTTGTTTCTTAACGACTCTCTGACAAAAAAAAATATTACTTCTATATAGAAATATATGCTTCAGCTTACTCCATTACATCCTTAAAGAAAAATGTCCCAAGTACTAATGACCAACACAATTATTCAGACTACCTGTGGTTTAAAATATAACAATGACAGAATCTAGTTCTTGACAATAAATTTGGGCCCATTTTCTGATTGAACTAAAAGAATTTGCTCTTATAATATAGATAACATGACCAGGAAATCTTCACGGATAAACATTTTTACATGCTTCCTAAAAGTATTAATTTCTTTCTATGGCTTTGTGGCAATCTGGATACCTTAGGAGTTGGTTTGGTTTTGATTTGTTTTGATTAGTCATCACTAATGGAAAGTAGAAAGTTAGAAACAGGTTTCAGGGTGTTAAAATCAAATTTGTCTTTCCTCCCTTTCATTAAGTGTTAATAAATGTGAATCTAACTTATGGTTAAAGATAGCAAAGACTGGACACCCCTCCCAGTTGCAGCCAAGGGAGGAAGCATAAGCAAGGACTGGCTGTACATTTGCTTTAGTAGAAGAGTGCAAGGGATGTGAACTCTTGAGGTGCCAGCAGGGCAGGTAGGTGGAAGGTGCAATACTGGATACCTGGCAGAGGAAAAAACACTGAGGTCCTGATGGGAACTTTATACTGAGGAATGGGAAAAGACTGTATGTATTCTGTTGTTGAGGAATTGTAATTGTATCTCTTGAGGAGAATTAAGCAATTGTTTTTGTTTAAATACAAGCAAAATAGAAAAAAAATAAATTAATGATACATTGGAAAGAACCCTGTGACTATTAACAATTTTACAAGGAGCCTGCAAAGTTGTGTTATGAGCCTATACCTTAAATAAACTTGTACCAGTATGAGTTCTGGGAGAGGTTATATGGGGCATCTTAACCTCTAGTCTATCTCACAGCCCAGCTCTGCTGCCTTAAGGTGTCCCCTGAGCTTGGTTCTCTGAGTGCTCAAATTCCAGGATTGCCACAAGACAGTCTCAACTCATTCTGATCTCATCACCAAGGGGATTTCACGCCCTTGTATGGAATTTGTTCTGTCCCTGGCATCCCTGCTTGCAGCCATTTTAACCCTTTCTGCAAATGGGCTGTCTTACCCTCCATGTCAGATCGTTCCTCGGTCACAAATTACCACTGATGAGCAGGTACACTTTTAAATTCCCCTTCACTGTGCAAATGCAGCTATGGGGTTTACAGGCCACTGACTGAGGGAAATAAAGCTGTTTATACTTTCTCTGGTACTGAACACAAATTCTGGGTGGCCTTCTGCCCTAGTAGTGCAGAGACACACTGCCAAAGAAGAATCCCTACATCCCTGCGGTTTCTGTCTCCACTACTTTCTGCATGAGAATGGGTGCAATACTCTGAAAACAAGGGTAATGGCTGGTAAAGGGAGAAGAACGAAGCATCCACTTCTCCAGGGAGCTCAGGGAGTGATGGCCATGCTCTTTTTAGACAGACATGTATGGCCCATTCACACCCCTGTACAGATACACCTGACACACCAGGTAAAACACTCATCTGATTCTCAGTGGCAATAGATACAAGAGCAGCTCAGTAGCCTCGCTTAGCCTCAAATATAGCACCAAATGCCCCATTTAGACTCCAAGAGAATTTTTGAGCAGAGATTTGAGACATACTTCTCTCTCAACAAAAGGGACATAATTTTGGTAGAAACTTTTTTTCCCTCATAAATGTTAGTATGGGTTCATTCAGAAATATGTCCACTCCAGAAAGAATTCCTACCTGCAACTCACCCCTGAACTACCTCCTACAATTAATCTGATGGAAAGTGAAGAAGCTTGATGGATATGCCCAGCTGACTTCCCTGTCAGACTGAAATGATGGCAGACACATCTTGGGTTTGATCCCAGGTGCTGAGCAGGTGGATCACAAGTAAATCACTGCATTCATCTTCTTCTTATAGCTCAGTACAACTCTGTAAAAAGAGAAAATATGCCACATTTTCAAGATGCTGTTATAAAGATGATATCCATAGTAGAAACCCTGTAGCTATGAAAAAAACTACTCAATACCAATAGTTATGTGGAACAGTACAAATCCCGTAAACTAGGGATTCAACCACGATATCCAATGCCTTCCAATATGACCTGGACTTGCACTATACTACTGAGGTATGGGAATAAGGGGCTTAATTGTCAAACTTGCTGACCACCTACTGAGAAGTGCTGAGTATTTGGTGTTTACTGACTTCTACAGGAATATATGCTAACATGGAAATCCATAGAATAGATTTCTGAAAATGCCAAATAATTTAACATAAGATGGTTTCTATATTGTACAGAACTTTAAAGAGGTCACTTGAGTTCTGTCTCATTTTGTACTAAACAAAATAAAATACTTGTGCAAAGCTGATTTTTTTGGGGCGTGTGTGACAAGGGTAGGTGGAATAAAAATGTTGTTAAAAGCAATGAACACAATTAACTTCACCATGTGTATGCATTTTACTTTAGATCTCTCGGTCAAAATCTTTGTCAAAATATGTAATACCTCCCCGTTAAATTTAGCTTTATGTTTTTTAATTCCAGCATTAATGTTTTCTTAGCCATTCTTAAAAGAAGATTCTTGAATTGTCCATTGGTGGTTTTTTTGTTGTCTTCTTTAAAAGGAGTTTCTTTCTGTGTATTTGCCTTGTGTGTGTTACAAGTGTCTCCCAATGTCCTGCTTCCTTTCTTCCTTTCTTGTCTGTGACTTCCCTTTAATGCTCATGTTCTGAACTAGACTTTTATAATTATGAAATAATGATGACTTTCTCTTTTCCTGGCCTGAAAGCAGTGAGCTCTGTAGATTAATAAGTTAGCCAAGACATTGAAATTTAGCTCGCTTGAAACAGTAAGAAAACTTGCTTTGGGTTTATCTTTGATTGATTAATAAGGGGAGGATCAAACAGTTTTTAATCTAATCATAATAAAACTCTTACAGGTGAAGTAATGGCTCAGAATACATTTCTGAAGTATTTGTTGCTTCTTTTTCCTGTGGCGACAAGCCAGGGTCTCTGGTTAGCCTAAATAAATTCTAAGTGCTTTACCTTTGACATCTGGGTGCTACTTTCAACTGAGTGTGGATTTTTTTTTCAGATTTTGTTTTACTTTTTCTTTAATTTCAGGGGAGAAAAGCCAGAACTTTTCAGCTGACTGCATTTGTTACATCAGCAAACATTAAACACTGTGGCTTCTGTACTGCAACCTGTTAACCAGTCTTAATGACAAAATGGAACTGTGGCAGAATTAATTTCAGTTTTGTGCTTTATTGCACAGCAACTATAAATGGAACTATGTTAATGTTTATTGTCTGTTTTGTGGTGTATTTAAGTGCTTGTTAACATTAGACAGTGTGTCATGTATGTGCACAGGAATCGCTGATTTAGGCAGATATAAAAGTGTAGGTTGTTGGAGGGCTGTTTTTGCTATTTTCACTGCTTCCATCGCGTTATTAAAATATATATAAGGTTGCCCCACAGGCTGAAATCTTCATACAGCTGGCACACAGCCCTTTTTGTGAACTGAGAGAAATGGGAACAGCAGGAATGTTTCACCAGTGGGCAATGACCAGGGCTCCCAGGTGCTCAGTTTTGGAATGGCATTCAAACCAGAAAACCAGCTGCAACTTAGTAATGTCAAAAACTTGAGGAGCTCCTTATTGCATCCTTTGCTGCTAAAGGGCCTCTGGCATGACTCTGGTGCCTTGTTCCTGCCACTGTTGGTGGGAGTGACAGCCACATGAGCCATGACTAAAAGATGGTTGCCAGTTAAAGTCATTGTGGGAGTTTTTCTAAAGGGATAAGGTGTTTTTTGGCATTTCAGAGAGAATTCTAATGTAATTGGAAAGTTCTCAGTTTTCCTTCTAGTTATCTGACAGGTAAAGGCTGAAGGAAAAACAAGACAAAACCTAAACTACGTTTTTTTATGACATTTCATGAAAAATATGATTTTAGATTAAAAGGGTTTTTTAGTTCTTTGCTGTTATACTATTATTAAAGAAAGGTAGAAGGAGGGAGGAGTCAGGCAACAATGGAAAGAAGTGAAGCTGTATTTATGTGCATAAAGATGTGGAGTTTTCAGATCAGTTACAGGGTTTTTCACATTCTTTCAAGAAGTTGCAACTTTGAAAAATAGATGTTCAGTGGAGAAAAAAAACCAAGAATTCGTTATTGTGCTAAGAAGTCTGATGCACTTCTATATTAACCCTTTTCTTGAAGCTCTCTGTGATCTCTAATACAAAACAGATACAACATTTTTTAACTTACGTATGCAGGCCCACTTCTCAAATTAGAAGAAAGACTATAGGCAGATGACTAGTTTATACGATTTTTAATTTCAAAATTATTTACCTGAATTATTCACTGGGGGCTTGATGACTAGAGAGGCCAATTCCCCTTAACTTTCTTTCTGTTTATGTCAGCTGTGGGTTTGTCTGATGAAAAAAAGGAACAGTTCACAAATTCTTCTCTATAAAAGAAAAGGTGATAAACTCATAATAGCTTTCAGAAAGAGTAGTTTTTCTGTGTTTTTCATAGCCTTTAAAAACAGTTCACAATCCTTATTTCATCACTACTTTTTTCTCATAAGACTATACCACTCAGACACCATGGTTTAAGTAGAAGTAGGTCTGTGGCAGGAAAGGGAAGAAGAAAGTAAGACAAAAGAAGGAAGTACACCTAGCATTTATAAGATTTACCAATAAAATGTTATCAGATAAGTAGTTCCAGATCTTTTGGGGTTGAGTATTAACTGGTATGGTAGAATTCTGTTTAGATTCTTAATTCACTTTACCTAATAGTCTGCTCCAATAAGACAAAAAACACCCCCAGATAACCAAACAAAACACACTGTTGTAAAATGAAAAAAGCTAAAATTAATTATAAGAAAAGAAGAAGTTTCTGGTTTTCAGGAAAAAAAAGATAAAAGATTTTTCATCTTTGGGGGCATTACAATAGATGCAAAGGTGAAATTTCTCCACAGCCAAGTTCAAGTAACACTTTTAACATTGTATTTATATCAGCAGGTTCCAAGAGCCACTCTTTTCCTAGCTAATAGAGGAAAATGGAAGATAAGAAAAAATGAAATGGTCCACACCCTGCAAGATGCCTTGTTTCTTGTCCTTAATACCATGTTGAACTGAATATGAGGATGACTTCCTTGGCATAGCTCATCAACAGTTGAATACATTAATTTTGCCTCCAAAAAGAGTGTAACCTTGGTCATCCAATCTTTCATAGCCTTGCTATCTGTGAGTTAGGTCATTCATCCAAGTTACCATTTCTTTTTGTAGGTGCTGGTTTATAGAAAACAAGAACAGAGCTTAACTGCTTAGTGAGAAATTTTTGTAAACCTTACTGTTGATTTCCTGGAAGACAGAGGTTGGAAGTGTGAGTTTATTCTGAATACCTAACTTTAACTCCTAGTGTAACTTGCATGTTATGGGGTCAATATATTTTTGTATTAATGGATTTTTAGTCCACTGAAGCAACTCAATAAAAGCGTAAAAACATCTTAGAGTATATCAGAGGTAGCTTCAGACACCCCTTATTTCCACCTATATGATTGTGACCTTCCAGTACCTAAAGGAGGCTACAAGAAAGCTGGAGAGAGAATTTTTATGAGGGCATTTAGTGACAGGACAAGAGGGAAGGGCTTCAAACTGAAAGAGAGTAAGTTTAAATTAGATATCAGGAAGAAATTGTCTTGAGGTTGTGAGGCAAAGGAACAGGTTTCCCAGAGAATCACTTTATGCCACATACCTGCACATGTTCAAGGCCAGGTTGGATGGGGGTCTGAGCAATCTGATCTAGTGGAAGGTGTCCCTGCCCATGGCAGGGAGTTGGAACTGGATGGTTTTTAAAGTCCCTTCCAACACAAGCCTTTCTATGACTCTGATAATGAGATGCTGACAGTGCCATTCAACGTACTGAATGAAGGTGTCTGAATTGCAGTTCTCTGTATATTATCAAGTCCCTGAGGCCCCTTTGCAACCCTCAGACTCAGTCAGCAGTGTGAAGAGCAGACTGGAAATGCCTTAAAAAAAGTTGTGTTCTGGGTAACATCATTCTCGATATCACAAAACCAAACCTGGATGTTCTTCCATTGCTTTTCAAATGTTTGCTTAGACTGAAGGTGAGGTAAACAAAATTAATTTTTATAACCGGGTCCAGCTCTGAAGAGAACATCCTTGAACCTCTTTCTTTTAACAGCCTTAGGACTCCTTTGAACTTTTATGACTTATAATATATTTTGGTTGGCACAAACATTGCCACAGGAGAGGTGGGTATATTGTGTACTGCTGTCTCTTGAATCTTTCAGCTCTTGACCATAACAAAATGTGTCAGGGCCAGTGTCAGGGCAGGAAACACAGAACTATGCAAAATCCACATCCCAGCTTCACACAGATGTTTTGATGGAATAATTCATATCTCATTTCCACCACTAGACTAATAGTAAGAGTTGTATCACCTACATGATAAAAGCAGCACTATCAAGTTTTCTACCTTGTTCTTTTTCCAGTGGGAAGAGTGATAAACACACTCTGCTTAGCTTTGTTCACCTCATGACACTCTGCTTGTAGAGGTATTAAACATATTCTTTGGTGATATTTAAGTGTTACTTAGTTTTACATTTTTAAAATAATTATTACTTATTTTACAATAGTTTGGGTTTTTTTTCAGAGACAGCATCTCTATTTAAATGTCATACCCCTAGCAATTGCTTGTATTTTTACATTACCTCGAGGACAAAAAACCTCTTTCTCTTAAGCAATACATAATTATGTATTACTCACAATGATTGATGTTTTGTTGAGTGCAGGATCATGAAATAGTACTCTGAATATTACAACATAGCAAGTCCCACCAAATCTCAAGGTTTCAGGAGCTGTCACACAGATCAGTCATTTTGTATTATAATCTTAAAGGCCTCCCAAAATGATTTAACCAATAGTAAAAGAAAACACATTTTTCACTTGCAGAATAAAGGCAACTTGATCACTGTAACTGTGGGAAAAAGAATAAGATATCACAAGGGAAAATAATCTGGAGACAGTTCAAATTTCTTCTACTCATTTGCTGGATGTTTTTTAATGTTATTTGATATGAGCTCTAAGTCAGAGCAGTTCTACTAAATGAAGTAAAACTGTCCATGCATCGAACCTTTAGGAAGATCCCTTTTTTGGAACTTCTTCAAAGAGGAGCACTTTGAGCATACAGCAGCTAAAGATATACAGCTCTACCTTTCCACCTCAGGAGTGTGCCCACAAGGAACAGGATGTCATAGTGAGCCAACAGCAAACCTTATCTCTGATCAGGTTAGATCCCTGATGTCCCTGCTTTCTGATAAGTGTGAAGATCTTCACAAACTGTCTAGCTTTGGGATAGAAATAGTTTATTGTGGTGAAGAAATCCCCTCATACTGTTCCTTCTTCTCCCTCTCCACATCTCCCTCTGCTCCATATTCACATACTCATGATGATACATTGCATAAGGGAAAAAAAAAAATGTTCTGGACAATAGAACTCCCAAACAATCCTTCTGAGATGCCAAGATGAGAGTAATTTGAATATCTTAGGGGCTTAGCTCACAGATACCAGGGGGGAATTATTTATGTTATTCCTGTGCAAAAACAATCAGAGAGTAATAGGCATCTTATAATTTGTTCAAAATGGCAGAAAAGACTAGGGTTACACTTCATAAAAATACATGAGCAAAGACATGTAAATGGACAGTTGCACTACTTTGTTAAGGAAACTTCCCAGTCTGACCATTGCTGAGACTCCCAGACAGTGACACTCCCAAGGCCAGAGATTTTCACTGCTGCCACCACATCTCCTTCACACAGGGTGGTTCCAGTGATTGACAGGTGCCCTGCTTGACTCGCCATACACCTCACTCATACAGCCAAATCAGGTTTTCTTATTTGATCCACCCCAGGTTTCCTATTGCAGAGTCTCAGATGTCCAGTTCCATAAAGCAATTTATTCATAGCACATTAACACAGAAACTGTCCCAGATGTTTTGTACCAACAAAGTAGCAGCTGGGCTTTTATACCCTCAAAGTGTGCCCACAGGAAATTCTCCCTCTTCCTGCTGAGTCTCCCAGTGTCCATCCACCTGGCTGCCACCATCTGTCTTTGCGCCCTTTGTCAACCAAAGTGTTGGCAATTCACAGCTGCTTGTTGAGGCTCTCACCCAGAGCTCAACCTGCATCTCAATTTTCATCTTGCAAACTGAGCTACCAGCACCAGATGTATTCCTCAACACCCTGCACAGACAATAGGGTTTAGCAGGCATGGTTTTGTATTCAACTTAAAATAAGCTAGAAGAGTCCACCAAAACTGTTTTCTCTGATTTGCATGCAGAAGAGCTATTCCCTTTAATGAGACTCACTCACACAGAACTGTAGGAAATGAAAAACTAAACAGGCCCCTTCACAAGACTAGAGAATTAAAACTCAAACCTGCTAATATAATGACAATACTATCATACACTTAAAATATATACTATATAAGCAAAAATATAGCACAGAAAACCAGAGCTAGATAAAGCTCTAGCTAGATAGAGCTAGATTCCAGTGAAAATAATTTGACTTTTCTGAACAGGAAGTGTCAATTTTAAATACATAACATTTTCTTCCCCATTAGAACATGACAGTTTTGATGGCTCTAGCAAAAGATGGAAAAGAAATTCAACTATGTTTTCAGCAATGACAAAGTTTGCCCCACAAAGAAAGTTGTTCAGCCATGGTACAAAGTCTTAGAGCTGACCTGCTGCAAAAGGTGAAGATCTTCAAGACCTTTATGTTTTCAAATATTTGAAAGATTTGGAAGGAAGAAAGCCATCATACCAGTCAGTTCCATTCCCAAATTTTTTATTTGTATGATATTATATATTAAGTCATTAAAAACCTTTTTTTGCATGTGTAATTGTATAGCCCATCATCAGCTGAAGTAAACAAGCAGTGGACAATAGTCTCTAACTCTTCCAGTCTCCAAGAGCTTTAGCTAATGGGAAGGATGCCAATATGACAGGGATGCTTGGTCTCTAACAAGCTGGAGAGAGGAATCCTTTGCACTGGAAATTTTTGCTGATTTGAGGGCTCAGTTATCTCCTTCTCTATTCACTCACACTATGCTAGAGACTGATTAAGGAAATCTGAAGAACGAAGCAGGCAGAAGTGCCTTGAGTTATTTTGTCCAACATTTTCCAGTAGAAAGAATCTTACATTATTTTGGCTCCTTTGATTTGTCAGATGACCTTAGATTAAAACAGAGACATGGTGAGTCTAAGGGAGCAGAATGTTTCTGACCACTACGCAGTGATGGTTTCATATGTTTTGCTTTAAGCAGATTTGTTTGTTTTCATTGCCATTGACACTAAAAATATTGCCTTTAAGACAGGAAGCGAATCACTTCCACAAGTGTGAGCTGTATTGCAGCACTGCCCTGCCTTGCAGTGTCATGCACTTTGGTGTGCATTTCACTCCTGTGGTTCCTCTGATGATGTTACTGCACACAGATGTACTGGAGCAGCAGGGAGTAATTGCACACTGCACACATCATGGCCGTAAAACACACTCACCTCCTTACCACCCTGTTGGTAGACACATTGGAGAAAACATCTAAGACATGATCTACTTCTAGTCCTGGGACTGCTGTACTGTGGCTTGGGGTTGCTGAGGGTGGCCAGCAGCAGAGGTGGGTCAATGCGTGATGGGGTCATTTTGAAATCTCTACAGAAAAATGGAAAGGCAAAATATCAATTGAAGTGTTCCTATTCGGCTAGTAATGAACAACACCTGCTGGGGATAATGTGTGTGGTCATTTGCACAAGTGTACTGTCTGCCAAGCACTTCCATGTACACTAGTTCTTGAATGAAATAATTTTTCCACCTTATGAAGATGAGCTAATTGTAGCTATGGTAGTAAACACTAGAGGATGAAGTTACTAGAATTGAGATTAGTGTGCTGATTTTGGCTGGGGTAGAGTTAATTTTCTTCACATTAGCATGGGGCTATGTTTTGGATTTGTGCTGGAAACAGTGTTCATAATTCAGGCATTTTTTTCTTTACTGCTGAGCAGTACTTTCACAGAGCTGAGACATTTTCTGCTTCTCATCTCACCCTGCCAGTGAGGAACCTGGGGATGCACAGGCAATGGGGAGGGGACACAGGTGGGACAGCTGACGCCAAATGACCAAAGGGACGTTCCATACTATATGACATCCTGCTCAGCATATAAAGAGGGGAAGAAGAAAGAAGTGGGGGGCATATTTGGAGTGATGGTGTTTGTATTCCTAAGTCATTGTTACATATGATGGAGCTGCTTTCCTGGGGATGGCTGAACACTTGTCTGTGCATGGGAAGTTGTGAAAGAATTCCTTCCTTTTCCTTGCTTTCTGTGCAACTACTGTTTTCCCCATTCAACTTTCTTTATCTCAGCACTGCCTTTATCTTTTCTTCTTCTGACCTGTCTCCATCCCATTGTGAGTGAGAGGCTGGTGGGACTGAGTTGCTGGTGGGTTAAACCAAAACCATCATTCTAAGGTTTTTTTTTAATTTAAGTCAATTTTTTTAGCCATGGTGTGGGAAACTAGAAAGATTTTTGTGTACTGCAAAAATCCTGACAGAGGCTGAATCCATCAAAAACTTCTCAGTAGCTGGTTTGTGAATCATTTTGTATCACATTACCACAGTCCTTTCAACAGAGATATTTCAGTTAAAACATTACTGCAGATTTTTAATGATTTCCCGATTAGGAGTGAAAGGCCTGACTTTTTAATCACAGTGAAATTTCCATTGGAAGCAACAACCACTGTGTGCAAGGAAAAATCTTACTTTGCTCTGCAGCTGAATACAAATAAACCATTTAAAAATAAATATAAGGTAGCTGGTTGTAAATCTTTATTTATATATTGACAGTGCTCTGAAGACACTGGAAGTTATAAATGCTTCAGACATGGATAGGATTTCCCCTTATACAAAATAGATGAGGAAGCAAAATTAAGGCAATAGTAATGGTTTTCTGAGCATGCTAGTCACATGTATCATTTTATTGGGACCAGCATCCTCATAATTTCTAAATCACTCACATACATTTTAAATCTACCATTGCAATTATTTTCAAGCAATCACATCAGTTTTAAATCTACTGTCACAAATAACATGATTTCTTGGGGGTTTCACAAACCACCTTGATCTGGCTGCTTAGCATTTCTTTCAGGCATTTCTCATATTTTCAGCTCAGGACTTTAACCAAATAAATTTTTTTACAAATATATTTCTTGCCTTTCCTACTTCCATCAGTCCTCCATCACCATTAGAGGCAATTCAAATGAAACATTTTGAAACAAATGAAAACAAATGAAAACATTCTGTTTTCAGGACATTTGGTAGTTATATACTTCTCTTCATCTTTTTCCTCATGAAGGTTGCCAAATAGGGTGTTATTGTTTTCTGTCATTTTACTGAAATAGCTCTTTAGAGGTACCATTCCCAGAAGATGATTTTCCTGAAAATATACAAATATTAATATTCAAAGTATCTTTCAGTTTTGCCCTCACTTAAGATCAATGCACACAGAGGAAAAGCCAATGAGTAGTGCTCAAATTACTTGGTGGATTTGTAATATTCTTAATTTCTGGTGACATTTCTCAAAATGGCTTCATGACCCTAAAAGAATCCTGGAGACAGGATACATGTTTTCTCATAAGTCAGAGCATATGTTACAAATCCATTTTGAAATCCATGCATTTTTTATTTGTCATGGCAACAGCTAAATAACTTACTTTACGGTAACAACCCAACAATCTCCTGCAAATTCTAAACTGTTACTAACCCAAATTATTGGTATTTTATATTTGCAGTGTATGCTCCAATTCAACAAGATAGTTAAACACATGAATAGTTTTATACACTTGAGCAGTTCCTGCTGACCAGATTAAAATCATTTTGCAGTGTTTGATTGCTTAAATATCTTTAGGAATTGGAGTCTAAATGTACTGCTGAAACATTTTTCTAGAAATGCCTGTCTTTTAAAACTGTATTTTTAAATGAAAAATACGGGGTGGGGACTCCAATCTGATACCTGTGCTTGGAACAAATTTTTTGAAATTCAAGCTGGTGCTTCTCACACTCTGTGAGAGAAGACTCCATTGTGTTCAAAACACTCCAATTATTTTATTTTAAAATTACATCAGCAATACAAATACTGAGATTTTAAATTACTAAAGATAGTCTTCATAGGTATAATCAAATAGGTTAGATAATTTTCTGTTTACTTCCTGATCACACTGTCTCTTTTAATATTACCTTTTAATCAGCAAATATAAGGAATAATCAAGAGAAAAATATATGTGATAGAGCAAGCAAAGAAGCAGCAGGGTGCTTTTCACACTATAGTGTGAAAAACATCAAAAGACATTAAAAGATGTTTATTAGGAATGTGCTCTGGAGGTTTCTCCTCATTGCTTACTAACAACAGAAACCAAGAACCTGCAATAATATAAAAAACAAATTTTGTCTAGTTCTAAAACCTTTTAAATTACTAAAATTCTGTGTTTAACTAATTCCACTCTAAATTCCTTTGTATGAATATTTTGAAGAAAAAGTTTCTCTTTATCCTTTGAGGTTTCTTGTGTCATTCTTTACAGCACCTTAGCACAACAGCAACCAGTTCTATGATTGAAATTTGGTAGCATCCTAAGAACTAATTTTTCATATCCCATGGAACATAGGAGAAGACTGGCAATTCAAGTTCACATTTTTAATTTTTCAGTGACCTAGTCCTTAAAATAAACAAAAATCTATGAACCAAAGAAGAGAAGAAATTAAAAAAAAAAAAAAAAAGGAAGACTAGGGAAGCCCCATCCACATGGAATATTTCTTTTTACAGATGCAAAGAGAAAGAGACATTTCAGCCTATTATTGAAAACTATTTCCCAGTGGTATTTCTTGTCAAAATTCATATGTTTCTACAAACAGCAGAGGAAACAGAAGTTTTGATTGATAGGAAATTGCCAACTACTTGTAACTACAATACTTCTACTGAAGCAGTGAAAGTAAAGGAATTATATGCCTCATTTGGACATCAGAAGTGTTTCATACTGAAATACATTGTATGCTGTTGTCAAATAGTACTATGGAAATAAATAAAAGTTTGACTGGGAAGCTGAATATTTATAGCATTTCCACCACCCCCCCCCCCCCC
>VXAC01003796.1:459845-481638 GCA_013399225.1 Rhipidura dahli | reverse complement strand
TACACTACTTTCCACGTATGAATTTGGCTACTGTGAGGTCAGAAATGCATGCCTTACTTTGAGGCTGACCTTGAGCTGTGAAATTATGAATGGCTGAAAAAGAACAGCAAAACTCAGCCAGAAATAATGCAAGGGATACAAAAAACACCCCTCACAGATATTTGGAAAATAGTAGTTCTCTAGTGTTATGAAAAGATAATACACAGGAGGATAGTAAAAAGGAAAGCACTTTTCAAGTGCATTAGAGGTATCAAACTTGATTTTAAGTGGAGTAAGCTGAAGTAGCACAAGTGGCAAGACAGTCTCATAGTTCATGTTTTTGAAGAGAACAAATGTCAGGCTATCAGAACACAATGCAAACAAGGAAAAAATAGTAACTGTTCACAGTATCATTGATATAGAGACTTGCATGAACTGCCAAATCCTGAAAGAAATTGCTAAAAGCAAAACTATAGACTTAATTTTCAGTTGTCTGTCATCCACAAAACCCACAAAACCACAAAAACCTAAGCAGTGATTCCTGGATAAATCAGATCCTTAAAAATAAGACCTAAGTCTACAAAACCCTCATCTTTGCATTTGGGACATTTTTTCTGCCAAGAAAACAGGGATTTTACTGAATGTCACTGGGTGAGTTTTTACCTGCTCAGGCTCTGGAGGAAACTTATCCAATTTGTTTCTTACACATTAACACAAGAAGTGAGGATGTGGAGTGCTGGGGGAAGGGGTGGAGTGAGGGTGTGTTCTGATCATGCTGGAATTGACAAAAAATTAAGAATATCTATGCTAAAAATTGGACTAAAAATCTGTTTAGGCCATTGTCTCCAGCAGGGGCTGATGGCATATGTCTAGGATAAAGCAGAATAGGACAAGCTTATAGCAACATTCCTCCATCCTGTTGTCCCAGCCTCCAAGAGTTCATAGCTCAGGGATTTCCAAACCCAGGTGAGATATCTCTGTATGTAGGAAAATGAAAGCAGCTCAACTAATGAGATATCTGAGCGATGAACCCTCTGCCTAAAGAATCCAAAGCAGTTGTGATTAAAGTAGAAGAGATTTAGCACTTGTTTTGTACTGTGGATAATGTCCTGAAGGTCTGCACTGCTACCATTTTAAACTTAGTTCAGATGTCATTACACTACAGGGAAGATGCATTTCAACTATATGACAATCACAGACACAAGACTACACAATCTGCATTGCTTCACTAATCTAAAATACAATCAAAGTAAGAAAAAAAATTGAGACCTCATCTTTCTTCAATGAGAAAAATAACAGCAACCTGTATTTTCTGCAGTCGAAAACTGGTTTTCTGAGTTTGTTTCTCTGGTGAAGGACCAATTGTTTTCAAAGTTCTTCTCAGGATAATATTTTGTCCTGTCTTTAATGTCACTGTTTGCTTAAGTTATGATTAAACAGAGAAAACTATTTTCTATCTACAGAGTATGACACATATGTAACTTTGGAATGCTTACCTCCAGAATAAGGAAAAATTAAAAGAAAAAAAAAGAGGAAAACCAGAAGTACATATAGAATAGATTTCATCAACATTGTACTAGACTTGGAATAAAACATACAGCTGTTTTGTATCTACTGCTTTTCTGAATTCATGCCTATGTCACTGAAGTGGTTAATACATTTTTCTTCATGCAAGAAGCAGTTCATTATGATTCATAGGAAGGAGATAAAGATGGTGGGGTTTTGGCTTTTTAAAAAAATAAATATTAGAATCATGAAAACATAGAATGGTTTGGGTTGGAAATGATCCTATTATCATTTTCCAACCCCCCCTGGCACTGCTCAAAGCCCCATTCCAATCTGGCCTTGAGTACTTCCTGGGATGGGAAATCCAACTTCTCTGAACAACCTGTTCCAGTGCCTCACCACTCTTGCGGTAAAGAATTTCTTCTGAATATCTAATTGAAACCTAATCGCTTTCAGTTTAAATCCATTACTGCTGTCCTGTCACTACAGGACCTTATAGAAGGTCCCACTCTAGCTTGACCTGCTGGAAACACTTCTTTTGATGCAGCCCAGGACACAGTCGACTTTCTGGATTGCCATTGCACACTGCCAGCTCGTCTTGAGTTTCTCATCAACAATCACCCTGAATTATTTTGTGCATTTATTCCTGATAGAAAGTATTCCTAATAGTTAATGTGAAGTAGAAGCACAGTTTATATTTTTGTGATACACCTTATGAGTTTTTCAGCCAAACCATTCAAACATTAAGCATGGTTATAGATTAAAAAGGGAAAGCTTGTGCAGAAATTCCAAAATGAAGACCACAAAAACTCAATAATGCTTAGGCAGAAAATTTCAGCTTTCTATGACTCCCAGTAACTGTGAATCCTCTATCTGATCAACCAAAAATAACATTATCAGCATGTTACACATTTCAATAGATTTCTCTGAAACTCTCTCTTGATTATGATGTTATTTCTCTATTATACCCCAAAACCAGCAGATACATGGCACATTTCACCTGTTCAGAATAGCCTTCTATGTTCTTTTTTCTGAAAGAACCTTAATGTTCTTTCATGGTGTTTCCTTTCCTTCTGTTAAATGATTTAGAGGTCCCCTTCAATAAAGTCATTAAGCATTTCTTTTATAAAATAAGGTGGACTAGTTTAGTGTTTTTATGGTATGTAGGCACTATTGATTCTAGCATATTCTGAAGATTCTAAGGCAAGAGTACATAGAAGGAGGTTGATGCAATTGCCTTGCTTTACTTTACTATTAAGTAATATAAGTTGCAGAAATGCAAGCTGATTAACCAAATTATTCATAAGGACAACACTCATTCCCTTCAACAGTGCGCATGGAAGCAATAAAACAAGCAAACACTTGTATAACTTTATACAGCCTGGTAGACTAAAAGAAAACTCTTTTGGCAGCAGGTGGTGGATGCAATGAGGATATAGCAATGAACATAAAGAGAATTGGTGAGCAACAATTAGTAAGAAAAGTACACTGTTTCCCCATTTGGTGCTTTGTTACTTATGCAACCACATATAGGGAAGTCATTATCATACCAACAGTCACGTATTTCTTTCCTGAAGATGAAAAAAAGGACATCTGAAATTTTGCATGCAAAGATTTTTTTTTTTTTATTATTAGAATGTAGATAGGAAAAAGCAAATATGTCTGTGCATATTCTGGAAAGAAATTATATTGTGCAGGTGATGAAAAGTTAAGGAAAATGTGTTTTCATTTTCCTGTTTAGGAGTGTGATTCTGTGATATGCCTATGTAAAACAGTCTCATTAGCCAGCCTAAATATTTGATGGGAAAACCTAGTTAGCTGAAGTCTAGATCCAGAAATTGAGAGTTAGGCAAAGCTGTACAAAATTCTGCAGGACTAGGGACGGAGTAGTTTCAGTACACAACAATATTTCCATGCTGTATTATTTAACTATGATCATAGCAAAAGCCCTAAACCTTCCAGTTTTGCAGATTTTATGTCTCCCATCGGTTTCAAAGACATAATCATTGATTGTGCATCTCCACTTATAAGGATTTCCAGTGCTGTGCATAAACATGGTGGGATTGCTTTAACTTGCAAACAGCATCAATATAAAATAAATAAGACAACACAATACAAGCAATCCTTGGTTTATTTTAGAGTGATTGTGTAAGGCATTGTCCACAGCCACGAGGTACCTGTTAAACATTCAGTCTTGTTAAATCATGAAAAGTTGGCATGATACTTGAACATAACCCATCCCCATCCATATTAATTGCAAAGCTGAGATAAATTTTTTATCAGTCTGCAGCCACTGTATTGTCTAGTTTTCTTAATAATCCTGTTTTCTTATGGTGACATGCCTGGTTACATTTCCACACAGGACACACCTATAACTATACACCTGAAGACTAAATGGGTGAAAATTGCACGTGGAGGAACTTAAAGGTATAAATTAGTTACAGTAAAATGCCTAAATTACGCCCACTGAGTTTCTGCAACAGTTTCTTTCTAGATGGATTTTCAGATATTCCTAGACATAAGGGAGGAGTGTAAGAACTTGAAAACATAATTAAGATCAAGTAAGTACACAATTTTCTGTCTTATGCAGAAGCACCAAATTGTCCCTGACTGCCAAAAGTCATCTTGCTACATTACTGCTTTTGACAAAACTATATAAAGGACAATAAGGGAGTGAATGTGTGGCAGAGTAGAAACACTGAACTTGTTAATTCATAAACAGAATCCAGTATCCATATCTGCTACAGCTTGTCATTTATCCTTTCTCATCTATGACAGCTAGTCTAACATTTTAGCAAGTAATTTCTATCTATCACAAGTTCCAATCCCAGACAGAAATATGGACTTTTCCTCAAAAGAGAGTAAGAAGCACAAAAGTAATCTAGTAATTTTGCCCATATATACTGTTCTTATGACATCTATGTCATAGTCTTTGTCAGCTATGCAGAAGAGCCATGTGATTCTTCTTACAGGTTCCTATTTAATAACACCTCACTTAGGAAAAAAAGAAGAGATTACTATGTAGGAGGACTAGTGAAATTTCTAGTGATTTTATTTTGCTATAAAAGAAGCCTAGTAAATCAGCAAAGTTAAAAAAGATATGTACAATGCCATGCCCTTTTTTACTATTTCATTGGAGTCTTGTATATGAATAGAAGGAAACTAGAAGCAGGGCCGAATGTCCCCAAACTGCATCCTCATTTCACCGAGAACCAGAAACATGTTTGTGTTTCAAAGACTTTTTTAGTAAATTTCTTTCCCCACATGACCTTAATTGAATTTTCACAAGGACTTTTCCAGTTTTCAATGACTCTTTATGGCTTTAGATACTCTTATGTGCAATGGTGTTGAACTCACTCCACCATTTTTTGTCAGTTCTTGTCTTCTCTTGAGTTTGAATTATGTACTCCAGGATATAAGGCCAGGGTGCTTCATCTATCCTCAGTGTTTATTGGACAAGGATTCTCACTAGAATTTAGTGATTGAGTTTTCTGTTTAGTTTGCAACAGTTAACCTGCTATCCAGATGTGAAGGAGAAAAGGTTTCTCACCTTGCTTTTCTTGGCCCACTGTCATGGTACTTCATTATATTCCTGTAAGAAATCCTTGTGCTCTTGTAAAGGTGGGTTTTCCTTAAAGGTTAAGTGTCCTTTTTCCTGACAGATTTTCTATAAGTATAATGTTACAGTGGCTTAATGATTCTAGTTCAGCTTTGCAACAGGGAAAGCTTAGACAGGTGTCTCTAGAGAAAAATCCTCTAAAAATATGCTTGCAGAAATGTTGTACTAAGTGTTGAAAATTCGTTAAATTACTTGGAGTAGGTGGGGGCACATAATTCTGTTTGCTTCTTTTCCAAATCCTATGACTAATGTTCACCTTATAAAAGTTATTTTTGCTTTGGGAGCCACTGCAGTTCATCTTTACTTCTTCCGGCATTTTATAAGCACTTAGTAGTAAATCATCTGGACCCAACTACCTGATCTCATGTATTGGTCCATCAACCTCTTTCTGTGCAATGTTAAATCATCTGTAAAGTTAAATTTTAAAAAATTTGGGAAATTATGCTGAATTCATGAACATATAACTAGATTAACTCCAAGAAAGTAATTCAGCTGGCAAAGGTGAGTGATATATATTTGTTTTAAATTTTTTTTTCTCAGAATATTCTATTAAATTAAATACAAAAGTTACAATTTAATGACATGATTTCATTCTGTCTATTTAAAAGGCTTGATTCATTAATTATTTAAAGCAGATATTATCTAGCTTGAAATGAATGTGCAATTAAATCTATCTCTAAGTCGATTTGTATTATGCACTGCAAAATTCATGGCTGGCTAAATATCTTGTTTATTATTTTGAATGGGCTGCAGCCAGGTATGTCAGGAACCTGTAACAAAGCCATTGAAAAAACCACTGTTTCCTCACCTCCCAAAACTTCATCAAAGCAATATTTAACCTCTGGCACTGCATTTTCCAAACTTGGAAGCCTTCCTATTAAGGAACTGGGCAACCTGTGGGCAGCGTTTGGTCCATTGTCTTTGCATTTCCTACCTGCTGTCTATTAAACATATAATTAAGCTGTCTGTGGCTTTTATTTTGCAAATGTGCATTCATCCAGTATGTGAAGGGGGAGGGGAAGCCTCAGACCATTCTTCTTAGTCTTCAATTTTCCCATTAGGATATACTCAGAAAGGAAATTAAATTGGTGCTGTGCTGATGATTTATTGCAGGAAGGAACACAGTTTACACAGAGAAAAGTGCAATTTTAATTTTACACAGTTCACTAATAGCATATTTATATGTTCTGCCTATAGGTACTGCAGTAAAGATGACAGTGTGGTTTTGTCTTCTAATAAGGGGAAAACATAAAGGTTATTTTCACTTTTAATATATAATTCTAATGTATTTTCTGTATCATAAAAATGAGTTTTCTAATTAATTTGTATTATTAATTTGAAGAAATCTGCACTTTTAAAAACTTAGAGGCTGTTTGCATATGACACTGACATATATCCAACCATATCTTAAAATATACTGGCACACATGGGCACAATTTCAGTAAGAGTTCAAAAAGTTTATTATGCATTTTTAAATCACATAAGTAGTTTTCCAAAGTCACCTAAATGATGCTGCCTGCAATCAACCCTTTGGAGCTGGCAAGTTAGGAACTCCTGCTGTTCATGCTAATGTATTTTGCATTATTATCTCACTTGAGATGATGCCAATTTGTGAATCAAAATGTTAATTAATTCGATAAACAATATACACCATTGACTTGCATTAGACTTGTGTAATCTCTATGTCATGTTACCACCCACTTATTTAACCTCGGGGTTAAAAATACAGTATTTTCTTCAGGATGGGACAGAAACATGTTGCTGTCAGGAACTGCTATCTAAGAGATATGGAAGGTCTAAATGCCCTGTTACAATTTAAATATAACCAAATTAAATTATGTTTTTTATTACCTGAGAGGTTATTGCATTGTCTTGTGTGAAACAACTCTGCATGAATCTTGTGGAAGGGATTTGATATTTCCTCTTTTTGCATTATATTCTTAGTAATTTGGAGTTAACTTTACTAGATAGCATATGATAGCATATGCTATTTGACTTGGGGCACTGTGTGCTTTTTTCCAGAGTCTATTCTACTTCTGATTCCAGGTGCTTAAATTTATCCTCTCTAGAAAGGGAAGAGAAAAGTACTTGCATAGGTAGTAAGCCTTCGCTAGTTCACATTTTCAGAAAAGAAAGCACTTGGAATTACATATAATGATTTCTGGATGAAGTGGATGTAATTATTCCTTCACTTCAAAAGACATTGCAAGGTCTTGAATCAATATTATCTAAACCATTTTTTTCTGATGGACTAATCTGTTTGCTACCAGGTTGGTCACATCTAGTGAGGTAATAGATATAAATAGTCATTAAAAGGAAAAAATTCCACAAATACAAACTTAAAAGTTTATAATTACATAAAAAATATCATATGGAACCATAATTTTAGTGAATAATAATTACTATATGCTCTCAGTGAAAATGAAAAGACCTGACTGGAATTCTTATATACACAATCATTTGGCAAGGTAAAGGCATATTAGAATTTATCCAGCTCTTAACTTTAAATTTTACTTGCCAAAAAATATCTTTTGTAATAGTGGGGTGGTTTTCTTTCTTCTCTAAGAAAAACATGACATAATGAAAGAAAAGTATCTATTGATTTTGGAGATGCTTCTTCAGTCATTATTTTTTCCATTATCGATTATTCATTCTTGATACAATATGGGACAAGAAAAAAGAAAAAAAGTGGAGAAGAAAAGCCAAGTTCTTCCATTCCTCAAAACTTAATGCCTAAATTTCTCCAAACCAGTTAATGTGGTGTTTTCAAAATCTTTGCAGTCAAATCACTAAAACATTTTTTTTCTCCTATTTACTTTTGGTTTGCTCTTTATGTCACCATTCTGTGCAGAAGTGGATGAAAGGCCTTATGAATGGACAGGTAGAAGAACAATTTCTAATGAAGATGGATGTGTTGTTACTGCTGTGTAGCAGAGCATTAAACTTTCTGACACAGGTTGAAGTCACCACATTACCCAGAGCATAAAGAGAAGTGCAGTGATGGGCAGAAGAAGGTAAGTAAAAGAAGATCTGATTAAACACTGAAAAATACTATTCTGATATATGCATTTTGAATACGGAATGAAACAGCACAACCTTAGAATATTTTCTTTAATTTTGGTCTCCTGTATCCCTTCTCGTTTATATTGGTCACTCAGGTGTGGTATTCCTCTAATACTGTCTAATAGTACTCATTTCTCTTGGCATTTTGCCGATTTACTATGATTTACTACTGCATAAATAGAGCAATAAGGCTGAAATATTGGGGGTTTAATAAATACATATTTTATTTTAATAGTGTTTTTTACTGAGCTAGCTAGTTTTTATGGTTAGAAGTGCTCTTGTTTAACTGAAAACCCAATCCTCCATGCATTTAAACAGCTCAGACTTTGCAATATATTCAGGAAGATCTGCCTCAAAGTGGTACTGAATCTCAATTATTTCTAGTTTAAATAGATTGCTCAAAGTTAGCAAAAGCACTTGCAGAGTTTTCTTTGCTGGATCGGTCTTCTTGTACAAACCCGAGCAGGAGGAGCAGGAAACCTTCAAAGAGGAGAGATGCTGTCTGCTACATAAGCAGTAAAATATTAATGGGAGGGAATCTGGAGAAGATGAGGAAAACAACATTAAGAAGCTAGACTGAGAATCAGTGATAAGTAAAGAGAAAGATTTTGAAGATAATAAATAAGCAATTAATTAGGAGAACAGTGGGAGTTATCTTCTAGTTTTATGCTGATTTTTAGCATCAGCTATTGTAGAGCAAGAATGCAACACATACTCACAATCTTAAGGGATGTGCTTGAGACCAGATGGTTGCCCAAATCTTTATCTGTTAATCAACAAGACAAAAAATAAAGTTCCGAGGCCACTAAAGTAACAGTGTGTCTTATAAATTTCACAGAAAAAAATGTCACACATGACTTCTTGTTGCTTCTACTTTTTGCATTTTGCTTAAAGAAATTAAAACAAAATCACTTGCTCCATAAATAGATGTTACAGACTGCTTTGTGAAACTAACATTTTTCAGTCATGAAGAAAGCTGAATAAAATGTTAATATTCATGTTGAGAGACCACATTTTTGTTTCAACAATGGCCTTTCATTTATCCTCTTTTTTTTTTCTATGAAAGTACATATTTTCTCCTTTTCTCTCTCTGAAGTATTTGTGAAAGTCTAATAAAGGCTGCCATATGATGTTCCAGAATATTTTATAGAGACCACAAAGTGAGACAATACTATGTTATGTAAATGCCCATTGCCTGCCATAGGAATTTCAGGGACGATGATTTATTTTTTCCTAAAGTTGAGAAGAAAAGAGGCATGTGAGGGCCATGGACATAGCTGTGGATTCCACCCCAGTTAAGGGGTACCCTATTACTCACACTGAGCATTATGATTGTCATTAAATGACTGCACACCTCCACACTGAACCTGGGGTAATGTTCTCCCCAGCAACCAGGATGTATGTTTTCTTCGTTTTGTGTATCAACAAACTCAGGGATTTTTGTTTTAAGTCCTTCATAAGAGTTGAGAGATTTTAACCTCTGCTTTGACTCAAATAGGAAGCAAATTTAACCTGGTATCTTCAGAGACAAACCTTTTATCTGATACACAAGAAAAAAGTCCTGGCACAGAGATCAAGTATGATTTTTCCATACTCCTTGCTAAAAGTTGTATTCCCGCATGCATGGTTATAATTACAATACGTGAGCATCTCATCCCATCCTTTCTATCCCTGCCAGACTTTTTTTGGGGGGTTAGGGGGAACCAACCTATTGCACCATTTGTACAGGTGCATGGAAAGTTTTTTTTAGTATTTTCTGTGGAGTTAATGAGACAGAGTTACATAAGAGACCGTTGCTCACCAAAGAATATTGAGTCTTCAATTATCAGACCATGTGGAAGTCTGTCCCTTGCAAGCAACTGCTGTCAACTCTTGAACCTCTTTCAGACCTTAGTGCAGGTTCTCCACATACCATAAATTTCTGCGGTTTTCCCTATTTTCATTTATGTTTTCAAGCTTCCTCTAAAATTTGTGATTTTAAGTGGACTCTCTGTATCCTCTAGCGATTGCCACTGCATTCCTAGTACCTTTGAGCAGCAAATAATTTCTGTTGAGGCAGATATATCTGCTTAGTTAGGGCATACCTACATGACCAAACTCTGTCTTTCCTTTGGTTTGGAACTACATGAGCCACATTCTTTTAGAAAGAGGATAACCATGCCAGCATAAAGTCTTACTCATATAAATAAGTCCTTCTGAGGGGTTAATTGGCTGCTACTGTAACACTTTTGCACTTTCAATAAATATTTTGGTGCCCAGTGGATCTTATTCATCTCTCAGCCCACTCAGAACAATGTTAACAGAAGTTTGCAATTCATCTATTAAATTGCTATCCCTCATCATTAGTGCATTGCTACCGCAGAAGCCGACAAACAATGAAAGATGTGTGGGTGGCTTGTTTTGTGGCTGTGCACACTCCTTCACAAAATCACTGCCTGGCCCGATGTTTGTTCAACATTTTCTTAATAAACAATATATTTTCTTTATATTTTCAAATGTATCAAAGTGATCTGTTGATTTTTATAGAAACTTGAGAGATTACTTCAGTGGTGATGATCTGAATCAGGCATGAGAGGTCTTTTTGTTTGAAGTAAGGGATGAAAAGAGAGGCAATTGGGAAAATTAATTGTCTATATTGTAAGGTAGTTATCTAAAATTGGCTGGGTGAGCCCAGACCTGTTTCTCCCATTTATTAAAACACAAATTCTAAGCAGCTGGCTCAGAGAAAAATTTGTTCTGTGGATATCTAGCATGAGGTAGCCCAATCTTCCTTGGGCTGGGAGTGTTAGGTTTTATATGTCTTTGGCAAGGTACTCTTTCACATGCACAGCAAATGTTTTCAGATAAACCAATATTCTGTTATTTGATTTGTTTTTCTTTTCCTTTAGAGTTTGGACTTGATTTCCTCAGTTTAATTTTCCCCCCTTACTTATTTTCCTTTTTCGGTATTTCTCTGTGTTAGTCTCTTGTCATGACAGTAGTTTTAAGCCGTACATAGAAATTTTAAAACTAGTCCATTATCATTGTATGGTTTGGCCATATCTTAGAGGACTTCCTTTTTGTGACTTAATTCCATTAAATTTAATTCAGTTTCTTCCACTTTTCCTGTTTTGTTTAGGTTTTTTCTACTCTAATATAAATTCTTCAATTCTATCTAATATTGCTTCAGCCCTATTATTAATGTAATTGTGATCAATATGACACTAATGCCATGTGACATTTTTGTCACCCATTCTTTCCTCTAAAGTGAACATGGACTGCTTTTAACTAAGTTTGCTGCATGATATAGCACACAGGTCATCATCCTAATTCTATCCAATACACTCTGACACATCATTTCCTTTATCCCTTCTTCCCCTGCATTTTGGATCTGTTTTTTTTTTCTCATTCCATATTGGTCCTGGTGTTAATTCCTTACCCACTCTTACCCACACACACCAACAGTAAAGATATCATATTTATGACTCTCTGGGATTTCCTTTGTTCCCTTTTGCAACCACAACAACCACTTGCTAGTTAGTTTTCACTAGGGCAACCTAACAGATTATGCCAATAAAATGGCTTTTTGCTCTCCAGTTTTCTTCTCTGCCATTAAAAAGCAATAAATTTAGAACCAATAAAGCAAATTCTCCTTTACACAGCATACAATCAACCTGTGAAATTCATCCTCACAGGAGGCCATCAAGTCAAATACCCTGGTTGAATGTTAAAAAGAAGTGGGCTAATTATATGAACACTAACAACATTTGTAGCTATGTATGCCAAAATTAATAATAAGGGTAAACCAAATATCATGCTTCAGGGCATAAATTGATTAGCTGCAGGTGTCAGGATGGATTCCTACTCTTTTTTGTAGGAAAATTTGTGCAATTGCTAAGAGATTTTTTTGAAGAGGTTATGAAGCAACATTGAAGGAGGTTGGTTGCGTTTTGAGATTGGGTTTTTTGATTTTGTTTTTGTGGGGGTTTCTTAATTTGGTTGGTTTTAATTTGGTTTCATCTTCTCTTAATGACTTCATATTGCTTTCATTCAATGTAAGAACCTTGTAGAAAATGGTAAGGTAAAGCAGCCCCTACTTCCTCAGAGACTCAACTGAGGAAAGAGATTTTTTATTCCACTGTAGTATTCACTGCCTTCATAGAGAAAAAGTTGCCTATTAATGAACTGCCACGGTATCTTTCTTCAGATCTGCCTGTTACACTCACCTTTATCTTGGTGCCACTCACAGTGATCAAGCAAGTGATGTGCAACACATCTGCATTTTTATATTTACCAACTTTGATAATGTCTCCGTTATCTTTCCTTTACTGTAGCTTTACTTCCTCTTCTCCTACCTAAATTGTAAGGCTTTGGGGTGGGGTTCTTTTAGACTGGGATCATTTTATTGTTATGTGTGAATGCAGTAAATACCAAACTAGAGTCCTGATTATGCTAAGCCAATATCCTAATTATGGTAAGAGATGAAAACCAAAGGACCCAATGCTATATTGTGGATCTTCGTACAAACCTTTTTTTTACTAATTATTCCTTTCCTTGGAAAACTGCAGTATCTAAAAAAAAATCTTATTTGACAATGATCTTCTACACAGCTGTGTCATTTGCAGGGTTTTCCCATTTTTAGTTTACAGACTTTTTTTTTTCTTCCAAATATTGGCTTATTTAAACCAATAGCTTGAGCTTTCAGGACAATGATTTTCCTTACATTTGAATCACAAATATGTTATAGTCTTGAGTAAGTTCAAAATTAAAATGATGTGCTTACTGCTGTATCAGACTTTCTTGCCTAGCAGAGAAAGCCACTTTTTTTTTTTTCTCACTTGTAACCATGGATTATCCTAAATTTCTGTAGATTTCTACAACAACGTGAAAAGGAACAACCTAGACATAAATAAGATAATCTTTTAGACTCCTTTAGAAAATCTCATGGAAGAGCTCAAGTCAATGTTGATAGTCAGTTAAGCTGAGTGGCCAGTTCTCATGTGACTCTTTCAAAATTCTCCCAGGATTTTTAATAGGGAGTATTAGTAGTTTTAATGAGCTCTAAAGAAAACAGGCTGTGCCAGCTGCACCTCCCAATAAATTCCGGGGAAACAAGGCCTGATATGAAGTGAAATAAAGAGTCAACATGAAAACAAGATGGTTGGTATACAATGTTAGTTTCTACAATATTTTTGCCTAAATACAAGTCTCTAGTGAGCTGTTTCAGCTGATGGGACAAGTTTTATCATTTTTTAAACAATGACATTGCATAATAAGTCATTGCCAAATAAGTAGCCACAATATAAACCAATGTAATTTGTATAAGTTAATGTTTAGCCTCTTGCTATAAAAGAAAAAAAAAGGAAGGGAAGAGTTGTCATCTAGAGCACAGGTTCACTATAAGCATAAGTCTATTTTATAAAAACACTATGATCTGCAGTCTTAGACTTTCAAGATATTGCTCACTGGGTGTTTAAATTTAAAAGCATTTTCTGAGGAACTGCTCTGTAAACATGTGCTTTAGTGTGCATTTAAAATTTCAGCTAAGATCTGAGAGGAGATGCTCATGCATTATCTAACAAGCAGCGTGATCAAAATACAATAATTAATATATAATATGACTTGTAAAACACAAATGAAAATGAACCAGAGGGAGGAACTTGCCAACCTTTAAGCAAGGCTAACCTATTTATATAACAAATGCCTGCAATATTTCTCATGAGTCATTCCTTCCACTCAGACTGAGAATACATAACAACCTTTTGTTGCTCTGTACCCGAGGTCATTTATTTCTCAGAAAAAATGTATGCACCTACATATAGATACAGACAAACACATATACATGTGTGTATATATTTATAGAAAGGTTATTCTTAATATAAAAATCATTCCAAAGACTGCATTTTCAAGTATGAAATGCAAATGTTAATACCAGTCATTAGTGAATGGAAATTGTTTGGTTTGCTGAATGAAAAAAACTGTAGTTAAAATGGTGATTGCTATTTCCTATTCTTAAGTCAATTCCTTTTCCTCCATTTATAGAATCCTTTATCAAACAGTGCAAAAAATTAGCATCAAACTAAGTTTATTTCATTGTTGCCTAATTTATGTAGAACCAGGAACATGCCACCAAAATTAAAAAAAAAAAAAACCAAACAGAACAATGGGAAGAAGTGGGCTTTTAAAGATTTTAATCATTATACAAATCTGCCCAAGAAATAGATGATTACATGCTTGAGTTTGTTTTTTCTTGATGAAAAATTTCAAGACCTGAAATGTAGGAGAAGTTAAGCACCCCTAAATCATTACATTAACAAAGGAATCCTTCTACAAAGGAATCCTTCAAAGACAAGGACATGAATTTAAATAATCTGACTCCTAGAAGCAATTATTTCTTAGAAGAAAAATGAAAGGGTAGAAAATAAGTTGCCTGTTTGCCTCATAACCTCCCTTTGAATACCGTGATAATGTTAATAAAATATTACTGTCTGCATTTAACATTCAACCCTAGTTTATTAGGTGAAAAAGACATATCAGCTTATGACACTGCCTCTGGAGGTTCTGGTTTAAATGTCACCTGCTAAAAGATTCCCATAACATTACCCATTCTCAGGGGGCCTTGTTTTTATAGGGAACACAGGTGAAGTCAACCATGCCACCTAAATTGATGAAAAGCTATATTATAAACCAGATGTTGTACTTCAGTATACAAGTCCAGTATGAAATTTTCTTTGCATTACAAGAATAAACTCTTCTTAATTGCCAATCTAACTTCCAGTCCACACTGAATACACAGCGTGGCATGCTACTACATGCTTATTTTCATATTGCATATATCAAAGCACATGAAATGTGGTATTACAGAGATCTCTTCATCTCAAATGAAATAATTTGAGAACAGTAAAAGAGCAGGAGAGAATAATTTTAAAAATCCCTACAAATCTGTTGAAGGCGTTAGTTGTGCCAAAGACCTGATTTTCCGTTCTCATCCGTTTAATTTGTATGCTTAAGGAAAACTGTTTAGTGAGAGGCTGAAGTGCATTTGGTAGATCAATACTCCATTGACGGTGATATTTGTCAGCATTTTCTTTAGCTGATGATTTATAGGATGCCAGAAGCATTTATAGAATACTTAACTCTTTGTCATGTCTCAATTTTCTCTATGCAGGAAATGCTTATTCTTTATTACACTGCATTTAAAAAAAAATAAAGGACATGCCACAGTAGATACTTTATATGTGTGCTTAAAACAGAGTTATAGTACTGCTAGGAGTTATTAGGTTGATGTTACTTGGTCTAAAATCTTGCTAAACTAGATTAAAAACCTACTCTTCCTAAATGAAAAAAAGAATCACTTTTTAGCCAATACAACACTACTTCTAAGAGTAGGAATAATTTCTATCTTTGAATCCAGACTATTTTTTTAATAACATAAAAGTAATTGAAAATATGGATTCTTTGAAGTTGAATAGCTGATGCTGCTGAAATTAAATCTGAGTGCAAAGTTTTTCCCAAGATCTGCTAAGAAAAAGACTTGGAATGAGGAAGTTGTCACCTTCTGTCATAAAAATATGTATTGCAACCTTTTAATAGAGAAATGCAATTTGCAACTTATAACTGATAATAAGGGGTAAAATACCTGACTAAAAATAATGCCTAGCTCTTGCATAGCATTTTTCAACAGAAACCTAAGAAGAGCTGCAGCCTTTTTCAGCTATTGTGATTCTAAGATGCATAAAGATGAAGCAAATTCGTCACATTAGGGTCTTGGCCATGTCAGACTTAGTGGCAGAAAATGTGCTCCTGCTTGATGGCACAATATCCAGCTGGAGCCAGTCCCTAGTGTTGTACCCCTGGAGTCAATGTCGAGGCCAATACTGTTTAACATCTTCATTAATGACCTGGATGATGGAACAGAGTGCACCCTAAGCAGGTTTGCAGATGACACAAGCTGGGAGAAATGGAAAATAAATCAAATGGATGGATGTGCTCCTGCTCCTATCTGGATTATTTTGTCCAGGTCTGGTCTCTGCAGTACAAGAAGAATACCTACTGCATCAATTCCAGCAAAGGACCATGAAGATAATTAAGGGACAGCAGCTAAGGCTGAGAGAGCTGGAACTGCTCAGCCTGGAGGAGAAAAGATTCAGGGGGGAACTTACTGCAGAATTTAAATGCCTGATAAAGTGAATGAAGTGAGACAGAGTCTTACAAGCAGTGACCACTGAAAGGACAAGAGGCAACAGCTACAAATTGAAATATAAGAAATTCTAATTGAATATGTGAAAAAAAAAAATTGAAGGGTGATTAAACACTAGTCAGATTTCCCAGAGAGGTTGTGGAGTGTCTATCTTTATAGACACTGAAAACCCAGCTGGGCCCAGTGCTGATCAACCTGATTTAGAAGACTGTTTGAGCAGTAAGGATGGACCGGTTGATCTTCAGAGGTCCCTTTCAACCTCAACAAGTCTCTGAAGCCAGTTTCTCTGACACCTGTCCTGAGTAGATGACCACAAGCAACAAGCTTATTTTCCTACTTTATTTCCGTCTAGAGATTGAAAATTCTTCATCAGTGAATATACACTAGTGTAGAAGTGAAGTAATGCAGTGATAAAGTATATAGCAACTTAAAGCAATGCTCTGGATACAGCAGAATATTATTTTGAACTCAGAAGAGGTTTGTTTGCTGCTAAGGTAGCAAAGACAGTCCAACTGTTATAGAGCTGCAGTGTACTAATTAACAAATAGCCACAGAAATATCAATATTATCTAAAATCATTTGTTTTACAAGGGTTTTGACATGCTTCATGGTGAAACAAATAATGTTTAATATTTTATTCATGGATTAGTATAATATATTTCTAAGTAAAATCAATACCGTGTTTTTATTAAGAACATTGTACTTCCCAGCAGAGAAACAAAATGCGCCGTAAATAAGGAATTGCAAAATGAGAAAATAAATTGAGAGCTAGTGCTAAACCATATAATCACGGACAGATGAATAGTTCTTATTGGTATGTATTTAAACATGTGCCCCCCTGCATTTTTTTTCTTTCTCTTTCTGGACCCTTCTTCCAGCAAAGGACTGGTCCTGAAATCATCTGAGAGCCTTATTTGCAGATGAGAACACTTGCATCTTTATGACATTTTTGCTGAGATCCCTGAAACAAACACACCTCAGCAAAGAGGGTTGAGTGCATGGACACACATGGGAAGTCTGTTTGAGAGAAGCAATCAATGTAAAAGAGAATCAATGCCTTTACTACTGACAACCAAATGTGGGTTTTGAAGAATTTCTGTCTCAAAAGGAAGGATGTCAGGCTCATTCAGAAGGATGATTATGAAGGACAGGTCTGACAATTTAACTCCAGCTGGCAACCAATTCCCACACAACTGGTCACTCACTCCCTGCACAGTGGGAAAGGGAGAAAATTGGAGGGGTAAAAGTGAAAAAACTTGTGGGTTGAGACAAAGACAGTTTAATAGATAAAGGTGACACATCCCATCGGGCTTCGGTGAGCATCTTTGTACATAAATCACCTTCTCTTTGTATACTTTTTTTAATTAGTATTGTCGCTGTTACTCTTCATTTTCTTATCTCATTGCTGTTTTCAGTAAATTGTTCTTATCTTAACCCCCAATTGTAACCCCTTTTTGTAACTCCAGTTCTCAGCTCCATCCCTGGAGCAGGAAGGGGGAGTCAAAGGGGCAGGGTTGGAGTGAGCAATTGACATAGGGTTTGGGAGAGTCTCAGTGGTGGGGGGACACTAAATTAAGGAGTGACATTCCTAAAGCAAAACACTTGGGAAGACAAGCCATCATGCCGTATGTACCCCCCTTCCTCCTTCCCACATTTCTTTATACGGGTGTGTTGATTTGGCATAGCCTGGTTTTTTGGTAGCAGGGGAGGTCCACAGGAGTGGTTGATTTAAAGGTGTTTTAAAGGCTTATTTTACTTCTTATTATCTTCCTCTGACTCTGTTAATAATAAATTTACTTTAATTCTTTAAATTTGAATGTGTTTTGCCCTCAGAGTGTTTTATCCCAGTCCTCATCACAACTCATGAGCCCTTTGTTAATTTTTTCCCTCTCCTCTGCCCAGCTGAGAGCAGGAGAAAGTGACCAAATGACTTTTGTGCGTGCCTGGCATTTGGCCAGTGTCAAACCACGACAAGTGAGCGTGATGCTATGCAGTATGGAGTGTCCCTTGGATCAGTTAAGGTCAGCTGTCCCAGCTGCATCTCTTCTCAATGTGTTGTGCACCCTCAGTCCCCTCACTGCTGGGATGGGGTGAGGAGTAGAAAGGGCCTTGGCTCTGTGTAAGAACTGCTCAGCAAGGACACAGTCCTGTGTTACCAATACTGTTTCCAACACAAATTCAAAACATAAGTCCATGCTAGCTACTATGAGGAAAATTAACTCTACCTCAGCCAAAGCCATCACAACAGGGAAGCTTTTGTGGTCGTTCCAACTCTCTCTCCAGTACAAACTTTCACCTTTACAAAGTTTCATTTGTTAATATAGAAACAAAAGTGAAGAGGGATGATGAAAAGCTTGATAAAAAGTGGGAAAGAACAGGGGAAACAAATGCCTTCCTAAAATACCTCTCTTGAAACATGTATGACATGAAAGGACTTGATTAGTGAAATTGAAAATTGCAGATGAGAGTATCACACAGCTTTTCAGTTGCATTTAAAAGAGCTGAGGAGTTGGGTAAAAGGAGAGAATCTTTCTAGGACAGTGAAACAGCATTAGAAATTCATTGTTATAAAATGAAAAAAAAAAAGATCAGTTGAAAAATCAGAGTCTGCTATAGTCAAAAATTAAGTCAGGAAAGCTATGCAGGTAATGTCAAAACATAACTGTCCTTTTTTGATTTAGGACATATCTGTCTTTTTATTTAGAATAGGAATCATAGCTTATTAAACATGTCTAACTTTTGAGATAATAACTAAACGTGACAAAGAGCATTAAGCCTTGTAAAAATGAGCACCTTACTTTCTCTTTTTAACCATTCACCAGGACATGGTGCCTGATCGGTCTTTGGTTTCTATTCCTCAAAAAAAAGCCTGATCCCTCCAAGTATTGTACTTCCCTGGCACTGTTGCCCCTCCAAACCCAGTTACAGGAAATGCCTTTACCTACTTCCTAGGTAATGAAAAATAAGTCTTTGATTGACTGCAACCTCTCCTCCCTCCCATTTAGTGAAATTAGATTCAGAAAGAAACTTTCCAAATGGGATCTCTCCCATTTTTAGGGCCCTGGAATAGGTGAGAAAGTTGTAGCTATTGCTGTTATATCGGTCCTGGCATATATGACAAAAACCTATCATTTAAAAAAAAAAAAAAAAATCTCAGACGTAGAGGTCTGTGCAACAAATTGTACTGACAAAGTGGTGAATCCTGCCATTCCAGATGATAAATATTTGAGTTTCATCTACCCAGATTTGTCAGCCAACATCCATATCTTTACTTTCTAACTCCCTGCAGGAAGTTTCATATGATGCCCAAAGAGAATAAGGAATGATTTTTCCACACTAATCCAGAAAGAATAGTTCATGCTTCTCCATGCAACCCTCTGAACCAGCTCCAGGATGTTCATTCTTCAACTGGTTCAGTAGCTTTAGCACTGTGAAAGAAGCTTTTCATCACTTCTTAGACCATTATTTCCTCTTTAGTGTCCTGTAGATTCATTCTACACAGAGCACACAAAAAACTGAAAAAAAGCATGAAAAAAATTTAAAACCCATATGAACATTCTTTACCCTGTGAACACAGCACTTTCTCACTGACAAAAGTTTGTGTGTGTTTCCCTAGAGACAGTATAGAGTAACCCTTTCATGATAATGTGTTTTTTTTAAACTCCATTTGCCCTGTCCATTCATTAATATTGCTTAATTATCATTAACTAGAGTTTGCATTTCAGCTAATGCAAGGAAGTCAACAGATGTATAGGTATGGAAAACTATAATTCAGGTATACTAGAATATTGAGAGCTGAATTTTTTTCTTTTCCATTCTCTCTGATTAAAGGAATGAATTTCTTCAAAGTCATAGGCTGAAGTGTTTCAAGGTAACATTTTGAAGTATTAGCTGAGCCTGAAGCACATTTTCATATTTATGTATAGGAGGGAAAAAAAAAAATCCATGTCCTGAGAAGTTTACTGCCTAAACAGATAGGACAAAGCCTTTAAAGAAAATAGGAACAGGAAAGGGAGGGAATTTCATAAAACCACATCTGCTTTCAAAGCTCAACTTTCCTACAAGATTAAGAGACCTCATTTGTGACTAGAAGAAACAACTGTGTGTCATCATTCAGGCCTCACAGAATACAGTAAGAAGGTCTTGGTTCTGTAAAAGCAAGCATAGAGACTGAGGGTGAAGAAGGTATGTCAAGGAAAAGATCCTTCATGACACTTCATTAGAGAATTTCAGCACCTTTTCAGCCTTTCAAAAGTAAGTGTCCCAAGACATTAGAACTTTGAAAAATTTTATTTGTGACAAGCAGCTCCCACAGTATTCTCTTCAATACTGAGAAATACTTTCCATAAATTTAATCTTTCAGATCTCTTGCATTTTAAAATGCTAAGGATGTTAAAATTTTCTGTTTTGAGATATTTAAGGGGAGAGTGAACATGTTCAAGAAAGATAAATCCAGTTTGAATGAGCAAATTCATGAAACCCAAGTTCTCAAAGTCCTGAAACATAAATTGAAAGAACCAATATAGCAAGAAATATAGTCTAAAACTACAGATCTGGAGAGAGACATTTCCAAAGAAGTATCAAGCTCAGCAACAGAAGCACAGAGGACGTGGCTCTGAGAAAATGCTCAAGTCAAAATAAGAGCTTTAGATTTGAGTGTAATGAGATAAGACACTTTCTTTGGTAATTTGTTTGTTCTCACACTCAAGGAAATAGCATTTAGTCTTAAAAAATTAAAAAACTACAACAACCAAACCAAACCAAACAAAGCAAACAAACAAAAACCCAAAAAACCCCAAAATAAAACAAACCCAGCAGCAAACAAAAAATAGTAAAAACTAAACCCCTCCAGATAAACCATCAAATCAAACACCTCCCCCCCGCCCCCAACTAAGAATGTATCAAAGGTATCTGGCAAATCATCACCTTCTTGTATTCATATTCACAACTCAAAATTTTTACTTAACATTATTCTTTCTGCTATGTGATCTTGACCATGCATCAGATCTCTACATTATCAACACGTAGAACAAGGTAATAATCCTTGAAAGATAATATGCAAAATAAAAATTGTCACAGCTTATGATAAACTCTCATCTGGTGTTGTTCTAGAAACCCTACTGCGTCAGGCAAGGAGTTTATTTTTATATGTATATACTTATTTTGAATACTGACAACATAGCACAAGAGCAAGATATGTCAATTCTTAATGTATGTTCAGCAGCTTAAATGGACATTTTAATGTTAGTGTGCCACACAAGTACTTTTCATTCCTGATGGAGCCTAACTAATCTGAGCACTCTAAGATTGTGTCACACTTTCAGGCTAATAAATGCTCACTTATTGCAAAAAGATGGTCATCAAAGCAAGAATATAGTCTTCAGCTAGCTACTAAGTTTTCTTAATGCATGTAAACACTTGGGGGATAAATTAAAGCAAAAAAAAAA
>VXAC01003796.1:403216-459797 GCA_013399225.1 Rhipidura dahli | reverse complement strand
AAACAAACCACTACAGAAAATACATTTACTATGCATCTTTAAACCAGGAAGAATAACAGAGGTAATAGTAAGGGTGATTCTGGAAAAGACATTTCCACTGAAGTGAAGGAAGCTTTCCATGTTCTGCCTCCCAGTCCACAGTCAGAAAGTAGGGCTTGGCAGGGGGCAGCCTTGTCTAGACTAGTGCATCATTCACAAGAACCCTGCAACTGACTGCTACTCCGTGCTGCTCCACAGTTTTATACCAGGCATTTTCAGGTTAGTGCTGCTGTCCCTCTCTCACTACCTGATCCTGCAAACTAACCACAGACTGCCAGTGTAATTTACAAACTACCAACAACAAAATTTGGTCAAGTGGTGTCCCAGGGTCATGGTACAGTTCCTGGTATAGCTAAACCAGTGGGATTCAGAGAGGTACACTGGGACACAAATGTAATTTTCCGTGGGAAGCCCCATCTGTAGTGTCTTCTTTTTCATGGCAACTGACTGAGGCTCATTACATGACCTCTCAGTAGTCCCTCGAGTGTTTCTGGACCACCACTGTTTGATTGAGGGGAACTGTTCATTGCTAAAGGCCTTTGCTCTGCTGAATGTGTTGTTCTGCCTGCCTGCTGTTTTTTAACATCATTAAATTTCATTTCATATTTCACAGATATATTAATCTGTCCTTCCAGAAGCAGCCTTAGAATTACATTTGCCACAGAAGAGTACAGAGACACAGCTTTCAGTATGGAGATGGTACACATTATCAAAATTATATTTATTAATAAATATTCTTGTTCTGTTGTTGGGGAAGATGAAATAGGAAAGCCTTATAAATATGANCGCTCGCTCTTTTCCCTCCGTCTTGGATCCTCTCTCTCCCTGCTCTGACCTGCTTTGGGCTGGGTCTGGCAGCCCCTGGCAGGTCTCTTACACCCACACACTTTAATAATAAACCTCATGCTCTAAGAACTGACTCCAGAGAACTCTCGTCTCTGTCCTTACTGTCCAGAATGAAACAGGACCCCCCTAAATCCTACATTCCATACCTTTTCTTTTCATAATGGAAACTCATGGTGAGATTTTCTAGGGTGTTCATAGTCAGCCCATTTTCTGTAAATTCATGTCAGCCTTATGGATTTAACAAGTTGCCCAATATGACAAGGGCATCAGTTGGAGAAAGCTGATGACATTGATTATATACTGACATGGTTTTGCAAGATAAAATTTTCATTTGTTTGGTTTGAAAGATCAGTTAAATCACTGTTTAAAATGCATGATTAATTTAAAGGCATACGGATGGATGAATCATGGTCCTCTTCAATGTTTTGTGTTGTGTACTACAGACCAAAGTCGTGTTTCTTTGAAGTACACCTAAGCACAGAATTCGGCTTTAATGATGCACTTTTGGGCAGTCAGGCATTTAACCTAAAGATTGTGTTGTCAGAAAAGTTGTTTGATACTGGGAATTTTTATGAACAGGTTATACAAGGCTCTTTGATGGCATTTCTCACAAAGATCCTGTAAATCAGACACAACAGCTTTATTGAAGTGGAGTTAGATAATCATAAAAATGGTGTAAATAAAGGGAAAATTAGGGCCATCAAATTTAAATACTGACTTTCAACATCAGGTTTTAAGAAGTTATTATCCTTAAATTTTCAGCGAGACTCTGCTCTTTCTTACAGATAATGTGAGACATTATAGACATAGACATAATTCTGAAAAGAGGCTACTCTATCTACTAACTCACACACAAAATGATGCAGCCCTGTGAATGCAGTATTGTCCACTTCTACTTGCCCACCTGGAACACATATTTTTCTACTGCATTTCACTTCTCACCATGCTATCCACCCTTCTCCAACTGTTCTGTTCATTCTGCTCTGAGTTGCTAAGTCACCCGTAAATTATAACTCTCTTTGTCACAAGTCCAGTGAGTTTTTGCTTATTCCTTTGCATACCTAAGTTTCTTAGCCCCACCAGAAGTTCTTAATACTTCTAGACCCTGAAATAAGCTTCCACAA
Organism: Rhipidura dahli; assembly: GCA_013399225.1. Lineage (NCBI taxonomy): Eukaryota > Metazoa > Chordata > Aves > Passeriformes > Rhipiduridae > Rhipidura > Rhipidura dahli. The sequence goes on along the minus strand of VXAC01003796.1, from coordinate 457,788 downwards.
GAGGAAATTGCTCTATTTTCAGGAAACCCAGTGAGTATTTTACTTCATACAAGCTAAATTGATTCACAGCTGAAAAAAGTGTACTTCTACTAGTTTTTACCCATCCCTAATGCATTTGTTTATTGCAGATGTTTTATTCTGAGTCACATCAAAACCACAGGATTGAAGTTGTTGTAACCTGCATTTATCAGAAAAAATGAGGTTTTTTTTCCTTATCCAGTGATTATTTTAGCTCAAGCTGTGACAATTCTGAAGAGAATGATTACACATATATTAGCCAGAAAATAATAATAATTCATTTTAGAGGCCCTGCAAAGCAGTCTTTCATGTGATTTTTTTTCCTTGTATATAACAGTAAGTCATTATTTTGTTACTGTGAGTTTGTTGAGAATCTATGCAGATTTCATATAAACATCCAGCCATTTGTGTAGTCTCCTAATTATTTTCTGATTTTCTAGGAAGAAAACCAAGCAATTGTGGATTTGGAGCAAATGCACGTGGCTTTATTATTCATTATTTTAAGCTGGTTAGTTTTGTGAGTCTGGGGAGTTTTCAGAGCTTAAAATAAAGAGAAGGAAGCAATCAAACATTCTGTTCAGTGATGACTCATTTATTCAAAAGACCGTGACAAAGAAAATGTATGTATGGTTGACAGGAACTCTGCCATTTGCAAAGGTGACTTGAGGTACAAAATAAAAAGATGTTTACAGTAATGTTACAGCCTCTTTATAGTGCATTAGCATGATAAATGTGTCCAGACAGAATTATATCTTCTGTTTATGCCATATTCTGCATTCTGATTAATAAGCTTAATCATATATACAGTCCTTTTCCTTCAGTAAAAAACTCAGATTAACAGAGAAGATGCACAGTTTAGAGGTCAAGGAACAGAAAAGTCTGGTAGTAGTAGCAGTGGTAGAATTAGTAGCAACAGTACTCTTATTCCAAAAAAACCCCTGCAGCTATTTTCTTAAACTTCAGGTTGATGACTTTTCCAGGTCTTAACATCAAGAAGCGAATACAGTTAGAAGGGGAAAAGGGGTTTTACCTTGGTATTGTGTGGAGACAATAAAATGGGGGATAGTAATTTCATTTGCTATATGCTGACTATGGTGGAAATGAACTATCAAAAGTATTTGTAAAACTCTAAAGCCCCCACATATGTAGTTTTGGGGGAGAGGCAATAATATGAATTATTCATTAAAAAAATGAACAGTTCAATAAGAAATAAACTTTTCAACCTCTTCAGAAAATAAAAAACCATGGGAGCCTCTCATAAATGAACTGTGAACAAATTTTTCATGGGCAAAAGAAGATATTATGTATTCAGAAACAACTTTATAAAATCAATACTATACGCTAAAACTGAGGAAAATGGAAAATGGATGTGAAGGTAATGTAGTACACAGCAACAAGTTTAACATAAAACTACTTGTGACAAAAAAAAAAAAAAAAAGACAATTTCAGGAAGACATCATCAACAGGTTTTGCTCATAATCTATTGCACTGACCAGAAATAACAAGAGATGACAAGAAATAATATTTCCCCTTAAGAAATTCACATTGTTTTGACTAAAAATAAGATGCTGTTCAGACATATGTATGTATATAGATACCCTGGAAATCTTCAAGACCAGGTGAGGTGGGTTTTGAGAAATGCAGCCTAGTGAAAAGTGTCCCTACCCATGGAGGGGTGTTGGAACTTAGAAGACTTTAAGGTACCTTACAACCCAGGCCATTCTGTGATTCTCTGAGTCTGTGAAACTTAAGTATCTATGAACAATGAGGACCCAACCACAACATGTATTTCCTCAATTACTTCTTTTTATAAGGTAGTTTTTAAGTGACTTTGAGATTTCTGTTTGTTTGTTTGTTTCTGTCCAAAAGAGACATCTGCCATACAAAATCTCCAAGAGCTCCTAAGCAATACAGAAAATTATTTTATGTAATTTAATTTTAATCTATGTCATCAATAATTTTACCTTATTAATCTTACCATTACAAACCTTACACTTCTGTGCCCTCAAGGTACATCAGGTTTTAATTTGCAGTTATAGGGTTTTAACAAATTACTGTATATCTCATTTTCCATGAAGAAGCTGCCGTCTGCTTTTATGGTAGAACCCCTTACTAATTGTCAGCCTGATTCTGCACTCAGACTGCTGTATCCACAAAGACTGTTAGTTGATTTTTCAAGTTGTTCTCCAGCTCTCCTGCTTATGCCGCTCCTCCTGGTAAAAATATCTAAATCTTTACTTAGCAAAAGAGGAAGCACAACAAATAACTTGATACATTGGTAGCTAGGGAGCTTATCAGGAAAACTGGAAATTTACAACTCAGTCCATACTTTAAAGAATACTAAAGTACTTTATCAGACTGGATAAAATCCTAATACTGATTCAAACATTGTTGTTCAAATTCCTAATAAAACATTGGCTTTCAGCAAGCCTATCAATTTTCTGCTGTGTATTCATAACCTTTTTTGATCTTAAAATGTTTAAACAGATATAAACAATGATGCAGGGATCAGAATTGTTTAAGAAATTCATCTGAATATAAATGTAGATATGCTTATTGATACCCTGGACTTACTGCAAGTGGAAACTTTCCAAAGTGACTACATCAAAATAAAAGCTCTCACAAAGACAAAGGTGATTCACAATTCATACACTTCAATTTCTAATAGCAATGATCCCTACAAATCTGATACTTAAATTTTTAATGGAATTGCATACTAACTCCTTTTATTTGGATCTTCTTTTATGATCACCCCTACCTGATTTGCCTTAATATTTTGATGGAAAAATTTAACAGTACTCAGGAAACCTCAGACCTTGTTGGTTGCTTTTAATTTTTTCATAGCCACCGTTTTCCTAAAGGCTACCTCCCTGAGCTATAGTAATCCTGCAGTAACTCCACTTTAGTACAAAGCCAGAGACCTAATTATAATTTACTATGGTTTACAAGTAATAGATGGGGGAGATTCAAACTACCGACCAATCACTTGTTGATTCTGCTGGGGTACTTGCTTAGTCTCTCATTTGGGTTGCAACATACTCCAGCATCTACCTCTTGGCTCCTATTCAAAAGAACAGATTTAAAATCTTAATTTGATCCTCATGAAAGATTGTAGTCAGCTATTCTCTACTATACTAGTTATTAGCAAGCAATTTCTTACAGCACTTCAAAACTAAGTAGTCTCAAAGAGGTTCAACACATTTTGTTAATACACAAGAATATAACAGCAAACTGTTTATAATACCATCTCCCACCTCAATAGCAATCACACTGTATGTGATGACACGTGTTCCTGCAGAAACCTTCGGCTTACTGCAGGTAAGAGAAGGAGAGTTCACTGTGTATGCATGGAAATTTCACATTGCCCTAAACCATTCCAGACTGTGGAAACAAACCCCACCCACACTCATTAACAGAGGCTCAAAATGAGATTAGCCCCACCTTTGGCATGCTTTACTGAGCCCCGATTTTCCAGTTCTTCAGAACTGCCAGTTTATCTAGAAACCAATCCCATTACATATTTTTAAACTGTGAGAGGAATTAGCTGGAGCTCTTAACAAATTGTTCCTGTCATCTACCATCAAGTTTCCCATTATTATTGACAGCAGGAACAACCCATGGCCAATACCCATTTACACTTCCAGCTGAGAGAAGAAGTTCCCCCTGAAACCCTCATTTAAGCTAAAATACACACTTTGTTCAGCTGAACTACACCAGCTGCGAATACATCCATCCATCATGAAAACTGTAGAGAGAAATTACTTTTTGGTCCTAGAATGGTAACTGAAGCAAATTTTACCAGAAAAAAATTATCTTAGGATTCTCTGTCTACATTAAAAATTGGTAGATCATAAATTACTATGGGTTAAAAGAAACAAGTTACAGCAATTTATCAAAAAAAACCCACTTTGACCAATGTTTAGTAAAAGTGCTTTGATATTCAGGAACAGCTTTGCTCCAAACTTTCATAAAGACCTTCAAAAACCCTAGTCCATCATAAGCAGGATGGCTGGGTAGCCTAATCTTCTGCTAGTAAAACATAGAGCCATGCAGAATAGAGCAGACAGACTCCCTGATGGTGCTTGAGAAACATACTGAGGAGTTAACATCAGCCCACTGATGTGCTGAGTAGAATTCCTGCAGGAGAGATCACATCTTCCAGAGCCCAGCAACATTCTCAGGGGCCATTTATTCATACAAGCCTAGATGATGAGTCCAAACATACTGCTGAGCCCTTTGAAAAAGCTTTCCTGAATTGGCGTAAAAATACTCTCTAATGATGCCATCAAGAATAGTGTTCACTTGCAAACTTTAATTTTACTTCCATATTTCTTATGTTGCAGGGTTGGGGTTTCTTTGGTTTGGTTTGGTAACAAAAAACATTTGTTAACGAGCCTGAATTCTGAAAGAGTTCAGATTTTACTGAAGATGTTCAAATACAAGGGGACATTGTTTACTGTGGCTGAACGGAGTGCAAAATATAGTGCAATTCTATAGCACAACATCAGCATGGATTTTTTTACCTGTGAGTACGTTTGTCTTGCATATCATTTTATAGCCTAAGCTTTGTTAAAAATTTCTTTGCTCCATTTTCCTCTGTAATATGAAGGACTAAACAATATAAATATTACTTTTTGGCACATTGAAAGCCTTATATCATTTTTCTGTCTATACATTTTTTAACTTTTTCCCTATAATTGATATCTTGCCTTAATACAATACTTTGAGAAATCAATGAAAATTTGTCCTGAAGACATATGGAAACATTTTTAAAAAGGGATGTCTACAAAAAAGGGATGTCTACTAATTAGTATTCAGTTTTCATTTATGGAGCATTATCTTCTCAAAGATAAATATTAGTTCCAATTCTAAACTGAATCAGCAATTTGTAATGGTTCAGAATTTTTTATCTGCATAGCTCCAGGAAAAAGAAAGAGGAAAGGTATCTTTAATTTTGCTTTGAAAATGGGCAAAGCTATCTTAAATTTAATCTAATGTGAAGTCATGGTACCCAGACTTTCAGGGTTAAGGAAGCACAGAGTCTTCTATTTAACTAATCAGAGATCACATTTCATGACACTACCCACATAACACAATTGTCTGACCACTTTTCACACAAGAGAAACTGCCCACATTTATAGGTTTGGGTAATGACAGAAATAGGAACAGTTTATGCGGCTTGAAGATCTCTTCCTCTTCAAATCTGAAGGGACAGAGAAGAACTTGACAGTGGGCAATGAACACATGGAAATGCCATGGCAAGATAAATTCACAGGCTATAGTTATATCCACAGCAAAGGCACTCTTCTAAATTGCACCAGTAATCAATCAGATATTGCCTAAGTCACTGGCAAATGTCTTTTCTGTCTGTCATACAGTGTTTCCAAGTTAGATGAGTTAGTTTTGGTCAGCTACCTATTGCAAGTCAGCTGAGATCTGTCTGAGAGATTAAAGCTCCCTCAATGAAAGTCTGGATTTTCAACCACCATCCTGCTTTGTCCCGTACCCTCCATGCTCTGATCCTTGACTGGCATTTTCGTATTCCTCCTCCAGTCAAATGGTGATATCTTTGTCAATGGCCCTAATATTTTGGTGTAAAAGGGAGGTGTTATCACACTTATTCATGCCTCTTTTGCTTGAAGAAAATGCTTGTAGGACAGACCATGGGAGATGGAGTGATACTGTGCATCAGGAAATCCAGGAGCCAGAAAAATCTGTACTTTCATTGCTGTTGGAACCTCACTTCTATCACTGCAGACAGTTTATTCTTGCTTTGGTCTCTTGAAACTGCGAGGTCAATGGAAGTCTTGCTGTGACTAAGATGATCCATCTTTGCTCCTGTGAGTAACAGTTAATGAAAAAGTAAGATAGCAATCTATACAAGAGTTGAGGAATATTACTCATTATGATTAACCATTGTTTCTTTGTCAGGTTTCCATCTCTACTAAATGTTGCCAGCAGATATGAATGGGAGCATTAAGGTCAAAATCAGATGATATCTGAGTTCTGATTGAACAAAACTAAAGCTTTTCATCTTCCTAATATTGCTGAGAACAAAATCTTGGAAGGCACAGAAAAAAGAAGCAGTTCAGAATGCAGCAATCAGGCTGACTTCTAAATGCATAATGTGCATGATATTGAGGTGAATACCGAAAAGGAAACTTGAATAAGCTAGTTCTAGCATTTAGATATTTACTGATTCCAAACTGTCTTTGTGAAAACTGCGATTTAGAGAGCATAGAAGCTTAATTCAGTATTCCTTGGAATACAAAAGTAGAGAAGCGTGATATCATTTGCCTGATTTATTCTGCTCCTTTCTTCAAGAATGCCGTATTTTATTCTCTTGAGAAGCCTTGTGTCTTTCAGAAAACCAGACTGTGAAGTTAACCAGGTATTGTAAATGAACCATCACCTTGCAACTGGAAATTAATTTGATGAGCTGATTCCTGGTGACACAGCTTTTAAGATACAGGTAATGTAAATGGATAATCTGTATCCTTGTCAGTAGTTCTGGAAAGCTTATTTGTCATCACCCCAGTTTAGAAGCAAGCCAGCTAAAGTTTTCTCATCAGTGAACGGCATTTTGCCAAGCAGTGGCATGGTGTAAGGATTAAAACACTCTCAGATCCTGATTCAGATCCTATCCTGATCCTCATTCAGATTATAATAGTTTTAAAAGTCAGCAGCATTCAGTTGCAGCAGTTTGTTCAAAAGCATTTAGATATTTGCAATTAATAGATCACAGCTTCTTGGATCTACCAAAACCTACAACAGAGAACATAACTCATTACATACATTTTATGAGATTCAGATCTTCCTTTATATTTCTGGTATTTTGTTGTCAGTGAAAATAAGCAATTGGAAATTGTTTCTAGTGATCCTGACCTTGTCTTGATCTGTGCGGGGGTAATGTGAAATGAAGACCTCTGTTCCTAAATGTTGTTTAGAAGAAGGTGTTTCCAAATGCAGAATCAATTGCTGCATCACCCTTTCATGGTAGTTAAATGATACTGTAAGAATCAAATACAGATGATGCTCTTTGTCCTTGAGACGCGACAGCTCCTTCAACTTAAGGTAACTTTATGGCTGCTCTAATGTGTACCTGAAGATATATTTGATTTAAATTACTTTAGAATAATGGGTCAGAAAGAGCATTTAAATGCCTTCCTCACTCAGCTGTCTCAGCTAGTTAATCACAGCCAAGATTCCTGCGAGGAGGACTGATGCCTCACTTAAAAAGGAAGGAAAAGCAGGAAGACACTTCTGCAAGGGGTCTAGTGTGAATTACAAGCCTCAACTATAATCTGATCCAGTAAAACCTTTCTCCATGTTCAAAGATGTTTGGATCAAAACACTACTTTTCCCAGTGTTTCTGTCTAATCAATCGTTGCTCATGTGATGAAAAACCTATATGTCATCACAAAATTCAATGACATCTTTTTCCTCTGAAATTTAGACCTCTTTTTCTAGAACTTACACTGGACAGTGACCTTTCTTTGAAGACATGAATGCTTTGCTTTGAATGTATCCTAGCGGGTTTTCTATTAGGTTTGAATTCTCTTTGTTCTGTCTGGGGTTTTTTTCCCATATAAAATGTGTAGGAATGCAAGTGAAATGGGAACTATTGAGCAATGTACTGACTCTTCTCATATTCCTTCCAGTCAGATGTCAGTCATTATATTTGAGTACAACATGTGTGTGTGTGCACCATTTCCACTGGATTCCATAGGTACCTTTTTATACCCTCAGTTATTATGCTCTTCTGCTGGCTGTGCTTTATCCAGAGCTTAAGTAAATTTAGGACTAAGTTTCAGTTTTGCAGTCAAAGAGACCCGAGTATAAAGTTATGACTAGTTTATTCAGACTAATTTTCAATGGATACTCATATTCACATTTTTAAATGCAAAAAGAATAGATGAATGGTCACCTTCGGCTTCAGACTAGCTGATCTCTGAAGTTTCTTATATAATTTATATTTAAGGGTACTTTGTATTCCTTGAAGAGCCAAGAAACTTCCAAGTCCAGTTAAACTGAGCTACTTAAACATTGCCTTTCTGCTGGATGTTTCCCTCACCTCCTTGCACATCAAATGATTAATATCCTCTTATCCAAACTCTTCTTTCTGCTTTTTTCTTGCCATGTATTCCAAGTTCTTCATTCTCCTAATGTTTCCACACTAATGTTCTCTACTTCTTTACCCAATCCTCCTGAAACTAAACAGTGGCTTGTTCCTTTTTTTTTTTTTTTTTTTTCTTTCAGAGATATTATTCTAATGGTGGTGAATCTGGACATTATTCAGACACTGACGATGAATAGTTTGAAAATGGGTAAGAAAAAAGATAACTCCTGGAAGACCTTCTCCTTTGACAAATGCTATTTCAGGTAAGGAAGACGTTACATGAACCAACCATAGCATACTCCCAAGACAGCTTACTTGAGCAACATTCACAGCTGGGTGGAAAATTGAATCCCTGTCCTTTGGGAAATTTTACTGTTCAGTATCTGTTTTCCAGCTAGCATATACCTCCTTGTTAGCAGCCAAAGGCAAGACCATCCATTTAATGTATCTGTGAGTTGATGGGTCAAGATAATGAAGACAGGAGATTACTTGATTCTTCCAAGGAAGAGAGGTATTTGGAGAACCATAATGCACTGATACTAAATGCTCCAAACCCTTTCCTGGGGCTACAACACCAACCAAGTAGTAAACAAGCATGGCTCAATTTTGCACAGAATGCATAGCTCTTTTTGTCCAGGTGCCAAGAGAGAAAGGCACAAAACATGATGCTCCTGCAGCAATTAGTTGTGGTCTCTAAGATGCAAAAGAGGTCCAGGATTGCTTCTATATCCAACAGTTGCAGCAAAAATAAGAACCCTAACCCTTTACCATGCTCTGCCCCATATATCTTCCACTTTACCTTGTATGTCAGAACTCATGCTCCTTCCCCGACTCTTTTGGGAACACCAAAAGTTCAGCCTGTTCTCTGGGATCCCAGCCATAACGAATAACACAGAGCTTACTCAAGGGTTTGTCCACATATCCAATGTTACTTTCCACACACAACAATACCAGAACTGGGACTGAGGACAAAAAAATAAAACCTTACAGCACTAAAAGTTGTTAATTATCTATATAAGTATCAAAGACCCAGGTTTATTACTGGACATGTGAATGACTAGATAGTTTTTGTAAATTTAATTTTGCATTTGTGGGAAGATAACTGGTTGGGCATGCGCATTTTCAGATCACACAACCCTAAGGGATCAATGCTAATATCAAATGAATAATTTTCAGTGTGACAAATCTTTACTATCTTGTTGCTATCATTACAAAAACAGTTGCAAGAGAACTGTTCACTCATCACCTGAGATTCCCCGTTCCCTGTTTGAAAAAATGTGTCATGAGTTACTTCTGTGGATGCAATATACCCATCTAAATTTCTATAAAATGCAACTGATTCAAAAAGTATACTTAATTGAAAGAAATAATTTTAAACCAAGTGTCTATATGACAAAGCAATCCATTCTCTGCTTCTGTATCTATTTCTTTTCAAATACAACATTGAAAGAACCTATAACTTTTTCAGTTTGTGTAAGTTTGACTATTTTTTTCTGCATAAGTCACAAACTGATTAATCACAGAAACTTCAAGAAAACTTAACATGTCTTTTCTTTAGAAACCAGTGTTCTGAAGACAATACTGGAACTGAGGAGAACCAGAAAAAAAACTTTCCACAAAACATTGCAGACAGTACCATAGCCACATTGTATACACAAGGAAGGAAGAGGAGTATATTTGAATAGTTAGAAGAAATGCAGTAAGAATCATGGAGTAAAAGGATGAAAATTTCATTAAAATTAATGTTCTAACAATGTGATTCAGCAGAACTGAGATGAAGAAAACATATTCTCCCTAAGACAAGATAACAGCAGGTCTACCTGCTAGCCCTATTTTTTTATGTACCTACTGCCACTTAAGATGTCAACCACTTTGAAACGTTGATGAAAATGACAGGGGAGAGAGACAAATGACACATGGCCTGGCAGGTCAGCATGCTATTCTAAAAGCTAGAATGGGCAGGACAGACTAGTGGAAAAAGAAAGGGTGAACACAACACAAAAGAGGTAAAAAATAGTAAATTTCATTGTCCAAGAAATGACACAGTCAAAAATTGTAACTTTGGAGAAAAAGAATTATATTTTTAAAGCACAGCTTACTATCAGATTTCTGTTATCTGCTAATTCAAAGCACTAGCTCATGTTCTGGAGCTGCTCTCCAAAACAAAGAAAAATAAATAGAGAAGCTTACTTTTAAAAATTTAAAGCTGAGATTCACTCATTCTGTTTATTCCAGAAAATAGAGTTTATGAAAAGCAGAGTTGGCTGAGGGGATGGGCAAAAGTCCAGTAAAAGAAGGTGGAGGTGCAAGAAAATTTTTCTATCATTAATGTAAATGAATTCCAGCATTGCCATTCTGAAGCTGGGTTTTAGAGGTTTTTTTTTTTTCGTTGGTATTTTGGTTGGTTGGTCAATTGCAGTATTTTGTGGGGGTTTCTTGTTTTTGTTTTTGGGGGGCAAAGACTAACCTGAGGGTCATGAGTAAAGAATTTTATTTTTCTGTTTCCACATTGAAGACTGTTTCAAATGGAACAGATAAAGGATACAAAGGACATTGTGAAAAAACAGTAATTGAAAGCAGACAAGAATTTTACATAAGACTACAGAGCTAAGAGCTTTCTGAGACAGCACGTTGTTGAAAGGACATGGAGTTTTTGCTTCAGCTACAGACCAAGTAAGAAGTTTAACAAGGGTAAGTGCTGGATTCTGCGCTTGGCACGGGACAGCCTTCGATATATGTACACACGGAGGAATTAAATGCTGGAAAGCAGTGCTACAGAAAGGGACCTGGGGGTCCTGGCTGATGACAGGATGTATATGAGTCAGCAGTGCCCTGGCAGCCAGGAGGGCCAACTCTGTCCTTGGGGGCATCAGGCACAGCATCACCAGCTGGGCAAGGGAGGGATTGTACTGCTCTGCACTGGAGCAGCCTCACCTCGAGTGCTTGGGGCAATTTTGGGTGTCACAATATAAGAAAGACTAAACTATTGGAGAGTGTCCAAAGGAGGGTGACAAAGAGGGTCAAGGGCCTTGAGGGGAAACCGTATGGGGAGCACCTGAGGTCCCTTGGTCTGTTCAGCCTGGAAAAGAGGAGACTCATTGCAGTTACAACTTCCTTGTGAGGGGAAGAGGAGGGGCAGGCACTGATCTCTTCTCTGTGGTGACCAGTGACAGGACCCAAGGAAATGGCCTGAAGCCGAGTCAGGCCATCATCCTGACAGAGTTCAAGAAGCATTTGGGCAATGCTCACATCGAGCACATGATGTGACTTTTGGGGATAGTGCAGTGTAGGGCCAGGAGTAGGACTTCAGTGATCCTTGTGGCTCCCTTATATGTTCAACAAAATTGAAATTTTCAAATCAACCAGTTCAATGACAGCTATATATTTCCCAGGAAGACCTAAAGGAATGTATTTTACATCCTACTTCATATGCTACTCTCTGATCACTGGAGACCAATTGAATACTGAATTACTTTGTATCAAATAAAACATTTTATCTTTGACCTCCATACAAGCTAAAATATACTGTACAAAGTAGAGTAGCACCAGAGGGTAAGGATCTAGCTGGGAGATAAAGAACAAGTTTACTCTATTTTCCATACTTTCACAGTATGGCACAATAGCACAAAGGGGTAAATATCTTCATGGAGAGCTCACTAGAGTCCTTGGCAAGACTTCTCCTCCAGAAAATAGAAGCAGATGTGTTCACCCCACGGTGCTATATAATTGCTCAGAAAGATACTTTGAACAGAAAGTCTCCATATAAAACGTATTTTTGATGACCCACAACCAGAGTAGAAAAAGTAGTTTGCCTAGAGATAAAGAATAAAATTCATGAATACACCCAAGTGATTTAGAAGCACAAGCTAGCCCCAGATTCCAAAACTGAAGTATGTTTGTAAGCTCAAATCGTTGGGGGAACATAGGATTTAATATAGGATGCATTAAACTCAGTGATGCCTCAACTAGATTTCTATGAGTACCTGAACTAGTTAATTTAAAGTTGGCTCACCTGTGATTGCAAGACTACCCTAAGGGTTAATGACTAAAATGCCTAATTAATTTATGAAAATGAGACTTGGGACTCTTAGCTGGCTTAGACCCATTGGAAATGTATTGGGTATGACTCAGCCTTACAAGTCCTAAAGAGTCTTTAACTACCATTGCCATCAGAGGGAAGTGGAAGTATCAGAAGAAAACCAGCAAAACACAAGTGTGAGAGTCAACAGAATGAAGAGAAAGAGGTTGTTGGTTTTTTTGTTTTTTTGTTTTTTTATGTATCAACTTATTTTTAATTTTTAATAAAATACAAGATTGATTTCATCATTTTATCTACAGGTGGACTTGATGATCTTAAAGGTCTTTTCCAAGCTAAACGTTCTATGATTTTATGACTATCTATAAATACAGTGATTATACATGGTGTTTATATATTTCTATATACATTATCTATGTCTACGTACATTATTGATACTTCTAAGAATGACATGACAAACCAAGTGGTTAACCAGGCATAAATCCAACGCACCTGCGCCAGGAACCAATGCATATAATGATTAACAGACTGGATAAACACCACTTAGAGAGTAATCTCCCTTCAGAATACTCCCAGGTACCCTAGATAATTAATTGTTTATTCGTCACATTTTGCTGCATACATTGTCAAGTAAAAGAATTTTTCAAAATATGTCTGTACTATCAAAAGGTATCTGTTCTCTTACAGTAAGCACATTTTGTTCAGCCTTGTCAACACAGAGATCAAATCATAGATACAGTTGCTAATACAGAAGAAACTTCATAAGAAAAAGTTAAAAAAACAGAGAGTATGTTGTGGTTGCCATGTTCTGAATACATAAGATTGTTCAGAGCAAGAATATCGATAGCTTGCTCCATTATTAACCTGTAGCAATCATATGTAAAGGATGATTTTAAATTTTTCTCCATTTAATTTATAGTGGATCCTATATCCTGAAGTTACCTCACCTAATCTATTGAAAGCATCACTTCAGCTTAATGATAAGAGTTTTCTATCACGGCAAGGCAAAGAATTGCTTGAGAAAGTCAGCTCCCTTGGAATTTCTTGACAAGCTTTAGCAAAACACAAGTTCTGAGTGATGCTTGGACCTCTTTTGCTAATTGTTTAACCACTTGCCCAACAAGTTTTTGTTCTCAGCGGCTCCATCCTATATACTCTCCATTTGAAATTATTTCACAATATTCAGTGCGAAATATTTTTGTTTACTACTTGGACACCTGTAGAGTAACTCTTTTCTAGAATTTCAATTAACTTTCTGATCCTTAAAGCTGCATTGGCTTTATTAGTGAGGGACATAATCATGTATTATTTGGAAGGGTGACTTCAACTCAGTCTGCAGTAACGACTTCCGGTTTGCTTTTATTGAAGTAGACACATTTCTTTTAATTCTTTTATTTCAGTTTGGTGTCTTTGAGACTGAAATGTATTTGCCAGGGCTCATTTGAGGTGAAGAGTCCCTTCAATATTCACATTATTACTTTTGTCACTTTCTTTTTTCGAATCTGTCTTGCAAGGAACTCATATATTAATTTTTCTTTCAGTTAAAATGGCACAGGTCTGATAGTGCCCTCATTACCCAAAGTGTTATTTCTCCCTCTGGCCTCACAAACTGTATTAAATGATGTTTCTTTTGGGGGAGTCCAGCAATGACATTCTGAGTAATGCCTTAAGCAATGGGTCTCAAACTGGATTTAATTTACATTTAGTAAGACATGTGTGGTATGGCAAATTAATTATTACTGACTGTTGAACATGAGTTTTGAGAATTAATAGCTAAGGAATGAATAGTATGTTTATTATATTGAGGGTTGCAGAACATCAATTATATTTCTTTCCAGTAATGAAGTGGTATTTGTTTGACATAAGTTAATTATTTAGTCAGGTTTAAAAGAATAATTATCTAATCTCTGTAAACAAGCTTTGTTAATTAAAAGAAATAGATGGAAAGCTTCACACAGACACAAAAAAAATTGAATGGATTTCTATTTTCTAACTCCCTCTTTATTTCCTAGATGTTTTACTACCAGAAATTTTGAATTTCATGACTTCTGCAAGGGACTCCAAATTAAGTCATGTAAAAATATATTTTTATCCATAAATTTGTACCCAATACACTTTCAACAAGGGATATATTAAGTATCATAATTTCAAGATATAATTCTTTGCTGGGTGTAGGTTGTTTTTTTGTTTTTTTGGGTTTTTTTAATATTCCACTGAAATAAATCTGAAATAAACTAATAAATAAAAAGTTTCATTTGTGTATTAATTTTTTAGCATACACTTCAGAGAAAGTTCGATTCCAAAGTTATGGTTGCTTAGTAAGTTGAAATGATGCACCAAAATACATCCTATTGGTTTGGTAATTTTGTTTGTGGATTTTTTATTTTTAGTAGTCTGATATTACACTTCAATCTTTCATAGATTTAAAATTCTCTGACTGTCTTTTATATCATCTCACTTTTACATGACAAGTCTTGCAAAAATATATTTAAGTATTTCACATAGATATTTAAAGAGTGTTTCAAAAAATGTTAAGTACTGGCAGTACAATGGACCTGATTGTTCATCATCTTGCTCCTTCTGCACTCACTGGCCTTTGTAAAGAGAAGGTAAGCAAATGTAAAACATGACAAAGTATTTTGTTAATCTTTACCCTACTGCTCATAGGTGTACTTAAAAATTAAATGAAAGTGACCCCAGTCACTACAGAATATATCTGTTTTCTTCTACTCCCCAGTCCTCGTTGCCAGGTGGATCACATGCACTTATGTGTAATTTTATTTTTTTTTTAGTTCTGAAATGAAGAAGATTTCCAAATTTTAATACTGCTTATATTTGTCCAGGTTTAGCATAGTTTGGATTTTCAGTTAAGGAAGGCTCCATCAGCCATGGAAATGATTCTTTTGCACAAAGGTGCTCACAGCTTCCTCTAGACCTCACAGAACCAATAAACTGGTCAGTGTGAATATTGGCACCTTTTAAAGCCATTTAAGAAGCTTGACACACCTCTGTGATCCACATTAGGAAAAAAAAAAAACAAAAAAACGGGAAAATCTCTTNGTTGCCAGGTGGATCACATGCACTTATGTGTAATTTTATTTTTTTTTTAGTTCTGAAATGAAGAAGATTTCCAAATTTTAATACTGCTTATATTTGTCCAGGTTTAGCATAGTTTGGATTTTCAGTTAAGGAAGGCTCCATCAGCCATGGAAATGATTCTTTTGCACAAAGGTGCTCACAGCTTCCTCTAGACCTCACAGAACCAATAAACTGGTCAGTGTGAATACTGGCACCTTTTAAAGCCATTTAAGAAGCTTGACACACCTCTGTGATCCACATTAGGAAAAAAAAAAACAAAAAAACGGGAAAATCTCTTTTGCTTCCGGCTTTTGGACAGGTAACTGGGGGGCCTGGGGCATGGCCCTGCGGGGCTGGGCCGGGCCCTGCTCGGCGCGGCCCGGCCGGGGCGGCTGCAGCCCCCTCGGTGCGGGCTGGGCTGGGCTGGCCAGGAGACTGCAACCCACAGAGCCGCGCAGCCCTGCTCTGCCCGCGGCCCTGCTCCGCCCGCGGCCCTGCTCCATCCCTGGCCCTGCTCCATCCCTGGCCCTGCTCCGCCCGCGGCCCTGCTCCATCCCTGGCTCTGCTCCATCCCTGGCCCCGCTCGGTGCAGGCGGCCCCGCAGGCTCAGCCAGGCCCTCCCCACCTCCTCAGTGCCGCCGATATTCATCTGAGGCCACCGCCCCAGCAAAGTTCATGTGACCAACAACGAGAGGTGAATTCCAGCTGCAAGGTCTGGGTGAGATTAACTCTCTTAGTTCTGTAAGATTGCTCCAGAGCAGATGAGGCCTGCTGACATCAATCCTCTCCCAAGTCAAAGGAAAGGGAAAGGTGAAGACATGTGAAGAAAACACCATAAAGACACCAAAGTCAGTGAAGAAGGAAAAGCTGAAATCCCGAGAGAGAAGAGGAGCTGCTTCGAACCTAGAAGCTGAAATTCTGTTGTAAAGCTATGGTGATTGGACAGTGATATATCAGAGTACCCATTGTAATTTCATGAAAGCATGGTGGGGTGGAGCGTTCAAACTGCAATCATGAACAAAATTACCTGTGCTGCAATAAGCAAATGTTGAAGTAGCTGTGATTTGATGAGCAGCTTGAACAGAGAGAGATGAAAGTGATGAAAACCCTTGCTCCTAGTGAAGAAGACTTCTGTTCCTACAGATGAAAGTGCTCCCAGAAGATGGGGGAAGAGAACCTTTGCTTCTGAACAAGTAGAACATCTCATTCTGAACATCCTTAAAATGGTACCCCATTAGCCAAAGACTGAACCCTTGAAAAACAGTTGTGGGGAAAGCTGTAAGTCGAGGGTAGGGACTTTCACATGCAAGCAGAGAACCATCCCAGGTGGTTGTCTTGCTGTGATACTGAAGCCACGAGAAACTGTTTTCTTGTGGAGAGTGTATCCATACCATGAGCAAGAGAGACTCCTCTCCCCAAGTGAACTGAAGAAAAATGATTATAGAAGTGGTAAACTGACTGAAAATCTCAGAGTTTTTTCTTACATTGTCATGGGGAGGAGAGAAATGGTGGTGGAAAGAGAGGTGTTCCAAAGGTTTTAGTCTGATTCTTTTTTTTCTCTTTTTGTTCTGTTAATAAACTTCTTTATATTCTTTTAAGTTTTGGTGCCTGCTTTGCTTTCTCCTAATTCTTATCTCACAGAAAGAAAATAAGTAAGTACTGGATATTTTGAACGAAACCACTACAATATTCTTGAACTGATACATGTGTATGTTATTAAGTTGACCTTTCTGTTATTCTTCTGTTTTGATTGGGTAGCCAGTGCACTTTTTCTTCTATGAGCTACTCTAATAAGGCTATAAACAATGCAGGAGTCAAGTGACCACCCAATCAAAGTATAAAATATTGAAAAGGTCAAAAGAGTGCAGCTCACTACTAAGATTCATTGAATATAAATTAGACATTAAACTCCTGATATCTCATTCCCGTGACTGAGTAGTAATGAGAATGGAAAATGGCAGAAAATTAATCCTTTCTCATTAAAAAGCTTGTAATGAGAATGTGGAACTTAGTTGTAATGTAACCTGTTCTCATTGCAGTCTTCAGGAAAGGGTCTTTGTGGTCTTCTTCAGATGTCGTATCAGTGATCTTTCTCTCCTTAATAAAATAGTACAGCAAATGTAGTTACATTACATACTACTCTTTGCATAGTTTTTCTGCACTGTACAATTGCCCTAAAGTGAGAAAACCTTTTTTATTCAATGACACTGGAATTTCCCCTGTACCTACACTTTATATGAATGTGAACATACATCTGTGTCAGATGTATTTTCAGTTCTGCCTAAACAGGTAGATGCCCACATACTACTGAATTTCAGTGTAACTTGCAGACTGAGGTTCCTTAGAGCATTTTGCAAGGTCTAGCTTGAGAAAAAATTATTAACCCAATGATAATTATCCAGATAAATATGTGTACACATTGGCTAATGATTGCAGATTATCAGTGGGCTAAGTATCAAAAACAGGCTTACATACCTACATACAATCAAATTTCTGACAGAAAAGGACACATGTATATCTATTTTCCACATTAAATTACTCTGTCCTCACAACATATAATTTATCACAGTGAATTTTACTATGTCCTTGACTTTGATGTGCTTCCAGACTTTCCCCTAACAGTATTTAGACAGGAAAAGTAAAACCAAACAAAATAATCCAACTGAACAAAACTTTAATTTTGCTTTTTGTGATAAGGCACGTACAAAATAACTTATATTTTGATAGACGTATATAAGTTAATGTTCATTTTTGTTCTCAGTAACTGCCCACACGTCAAGGAAAAAAGAATACATTTATTTTGGATACTGAAAAATGCATGTCAGAGCAGTCTGGTTATGAAATATGAGGAGAGAAAAGTATATCATATAGTGTTCAATTAGATTATCAGAATGACCTGTTTCCTACTCCATGGAAGTGATGGGATGCATTTGTTCTGGTATGGAGAGCAATCCCTGCACACGAACTCTGCATAGGAGTGCATCCTGGCAGATGGTCTTACATCTCACATGTCCTATCCTGGCACCCGTGTAACAAGTGTGGTTATTTAGCCAGTGAAGCTTCTCTATCGTGAATTTAAATGACCACCTTGGGAATGAAACCAACCACGGTGCTTCTCTGCAACCTAGTAAATCCCTGATGCCATGAGAAGGGGTTGTTGTAAAATGTGTGAGGTTGTAATAAGCTAGAAAGAGAAGGTCTTCTGTAGGAGAAGAAATTCCCAACCCACTCATCTGCATACAGACATACTTGCAAATTCACACATACTCTTCTAGATCTATAAAAACTCACATGCCAGACAGAGAAGCCAAACTGAAGGTCTTTCCATGCAAGCTCCAGCCCACTTTGTGCAGTGGGACATGATGGCATGCAACTCTGTGGCTGCTCCAAATACCCTTGACAGCTGCAGGTTGCAGAACTACCCACAGGCAACCCAGGAAAAGCATCTGCAACAGCACAGAAACCTGGCCTGCCTAAATTATGCTGGCAGAAGCTCTGATTCTTAAAACACTCTATAACCTGGAAAGTAGAAAAGGGCTAATCTCACCTCTCCCACCTGATCTGTACAAGTGTGTGGAACAACTCCAGCTATCAACCTACATGTATTTCCTTGAAGTGGTTGTTGAGTATGTACAATTATACATGCGCTCATGTAGACACGACATTCTTATGCATCATCTCCAGGATTTCCAAATGGATTTGTTTTTCTCTTAAAGTGGCCATGAAAATGCTTGTGTTTTATTTGCCATTTTTTGCAAAGTTATTGCTAACTTCTCCAAGCAATCTGCTCATCTTAATTTTAATGCTATTAATTTATTGAAATTTTTTATCAATTTCTTTAGCTAAATATTTTGAGATATGCCAATTAATTTTATGTCAGTATCTATGAAAAAAGTAACTTTGACATTTAAGTGTTACCTAGGATGACAGAATTGCATTGCAGATCCAATAAGGACCAGGTACACTGCAGATTTCTGTTCACATCAAGGAATCCTGGAAGGAATACTGTCTCAATGAAGCCAAATTCTCTCCAGTGTCCTTGTGCAGCCTACAGGGACACACAGCTTAGAGCAGATCAGTGTCACTAGCAAACAATCAACCTTGTAGAATCAGCAAAGCTACCAGCACCTAAGACCAACACCATAGATACATTAATGTCTATAATAAATTCCTAAGGCTTTGCGGAAAAGACCCGCTTATTGAAGCAAATTTTTATCTCTGTACCAAAATCTCACTAGCATGAAGGTACATTCTCTTTAGCAATCTACCAGTTTCCTATCCCACAAAAACTTCACAGGTTTTGGTAAATGTTTAAGGAATACTTTCCCAAATGCAAAATTTTATTTTTCCTTTTGAATTCTGGAGAATTAAACTGCAGATTACATGGTATCCTCTGTACCAGATGGGCCAATGTGATTTCTCAACTTGTCTCCAAATACTCTCTTTCCAATATATATTTTGAAATCATTCTTATTTCACTCATCTTTCTGTAGAGTCTATGACAATCCGTCTATAGGTCCAAAATTTTCCATGTCATTTAATATGAAGAGGTGCTTGCCAGAAGTGACTGTTTTCCATATACTCATCTGTGCAGTCAAGGCCTTGGTGGAAGGGAGGAGAGAATAACTCTTTCCATTGTTTAATATCCACTCCTGTAATCACCATTCACAAATAGTAGCCCTTGTTTTTGCATCTTCTGTCTTTGGAGTATCATACTCTTGCTTCATGAGGTACCTAATTTTCTGTTTTCTTCTGAATGACCCTATTCTTGAGGATTCAAGGTATCAAAATTTGCATGGACTATGGGAGCCATTAAAAATTTTCCTACTTTGTGAAAGTTTAGCATTACAGTTGTGCCCTTCACCTATTAACCCACTTGAGCAAAATTGGTTAAACATCCTTCTTTGGACTCATATGGCCAACAACTCCAAAATTTTTACTGTTGTTTGAAAAGTACAGATCCATAATTCAGTGCCCTTTGCAACCATAGTTCCTGACCCAACTGTGTGAAATATTGACAGTGGTCAATAGAAGTACATTGGTTTTGAGTGATTGTGGAGCTTTAGAGCCTCCATCCTGAATCATAAATGGACTGGGTTTAGTATTAGTACAGGAGAAGTATTTTAAAGTACATTTACAAATCCAAAATTAATAGTTTAATTGTTTTTTAAAACTTCAATATCAAGTTAGCATCTATTAAATGGGAACAACTTCTATGCAGCTGTTTGCAGAGACAGAACATATTTAAGACGTACTGTGTTAGCAGATGCCCTAATGGCTAATTCCATTGGGGGTGACTCAAAGAATACAGTGATGAAAAAATTCTTCTGGCTACTTGAATTAGTGCTCCTTGGGAAGAGAAGAAAGAAAACTTGGTAGACCGAAAAGAGTTTGTCACAAATTGCTTGATCACTTGCACTTATCCAGACTTTGACCATTGCATATTTCCATCCTTCTCAACTAAAACATGCTTACCTTAGCAGACAGACTCAAGCAGGACTTAAGCAGGATTTATGCATGTGCTTAATGGTGGAGAGAGAGTTAAAAACACCTTTGTGAACACTAATAATTTTAAACAAGAAAGTATATTTTGTTTTCAATTTGAGTCCAAAAATGAGAAGAACAAACCCAAAATGCAGAGTCCAAAATGCAGTACAATCACTTTTGTATCTGTAGTAGAACAAGGATGATGTCTGGATCTTCACCACCACCACCAAAGAAAACCTTTAACAGAGTTGATAAACAAAAATTAAATCCATAAATATACTATGATTAACTTATTCCATGTGCCTCCTCTGAAAAAAAGTCTTTAAAAAATGAACATTACTGAATTGATCTTCAAGTCAAACATTTAAAAAAATATGCTGAAATTATTTTTTTAGGACTGATGTAAACATACATTTATATCACTGTATATTGAAATAGGATTTCTTGGAACTTTCTCTCACCCATTATCTCTTACAGATTAGTCTATGATGCATAGACACACAAGCTGGTATTGTTATAAAAAATCTACTAAACAGACCTTCTTGAGAAAATCTAAACTATCTTCTCTCTTTTGTGAAAAAATGTCAAGAGTTAAGTGAACCTGATGTACTAAGGTGGCAAGGGTGGAGAAAAAGGCAAACTGATTGTCCCACTCCCCCACTTCTGATCATACCTCTGATTGCTGACTAGAAACTATCCTTTTAAAGGAGAATAGAAAGTTACTCTCCACTTTCAAAACTGGGATCTTTAGTTGAGTGAATTGTTGTATAATACAAATATGTATTTCACCAAAATTATTTTTATACCCTGCCACCACTAAATTGTTGTTGATTAAGCAAACCTTAGAATAAAGCATGAATTAAATGAGGATCCTTAGGCATTTGGCTAAAAACAGCTTTAGCTTCTCTCAGGCTACTAATTCTTACTGTGAAAAAGGTCAGTACAATGACGTTAGTAAAACAGCGATGTTACTCAGCCTGCTACTTTGTCTACCATGTATAAAATCAAGAAAATTGTACACCATTCTTTGGCCAGCACAAGAGCATGAACTGTGAAAGAAAGCTGGGTTGGAAATAAAGATTAAATTATTTGAAATTAGTAAAAACAAAAACAAACAAAAGTAAACAAACTTCTGGACAATCCTATTTTCATCCTCAGGGTCAAATTATATTGTCCAGGAATGCATGAGTTAATCTGAAAAAAAATTCTGAGCATGTCATGGATGACTTTGGATTCTACCTGTGGATAAAGTGTCTCCTTTCTAGTCTCTAGGACCTGTGGTATCACATTGTTTATTATCTGCCTACTTGTGGATCAAATGAAAAAGGTCACTTGCATTAGTCAGAAAGGTCTGTAATGCTCTCAGGAGTCAGAAATGATCTGAAATTATATACTTGTTCTTTATAAAACTATTTCTTAATAGGCAGCAACACACAGTTGGAGCAAAATATCATTTAGATATTGCTACTTTATATGCTATGCACAGTTACAATGCACTACCCTGCCGAATGATTTGGAAATTCTTACTGTAATTCTTTGAATTACAATAAGCCACATACCTTCTTGTGTGTGTGGTGCAAAGTCACTTGGCCTGAATACTTTAAAATGTGCCACATAATTTTAACTTGGCTTTCAAGTAATGCAGCTCTTCCAGTCACACAAAGATAATTCTCATAGAAAAAGTTTATTTGAGCTATACTACCACTCAGGTATCCTTCACAGACACCTTACAAATAGTCCATTGACTCTTCTCTAAACTGTAGTTTATATGACATCAGAATAAACCAGATGCAGACAGGTGATGTTGGAGACTGGTGATAGAGGCTTCATATGTTTGGATTTTCAGCTCTCAAAATTTTTCATATGGACACAGCAAATACTACATTCCCAGGTTTCTTCCCTGCTGTAAGTAAAATGTGGGTGATAACTTTCTTTTTTCTATTTACTCTCCTTAAACTGAGAACAATTGTTGGACATTGCCTCGTATGGGACAAGATGTGGGATTATGGTCCCATCTGCTCTTCCACATGTGCAAGAGCTGCCTGAAGGCCTGGACAATAGCCCAGAAGAGAATGCTAACACAATCCCTCTTATATATCTGGTTGATCTTTTATTTCCATTGACTGATGGAAAGGTACTTTACTAACCCTGCTTTTCTGGAAGGGCTGCATTATACACGTCAACCCAAGTATTAATGTTTTCTCTATATAAAAAGAAACAATACATCTATATTGCCTGCACCCCTGGAAGCATTCTTTGAGTAGAATTTGGAAATTTAGATTAAAGGAAAAAAAGTCATACTAAAAAGCAAGCCTGCAGCTAACAACCTTGTCCTATGCCATGGGATTTTCTGAGACACAAAGTTCAATGACAGTAGAATACAGTACTACAACATTTACAGTTTCTTTAGGGGGTTACTGTGCATAATGTGAACCGGTCATTCAAAGAGAGCTTTTCCACAGGAATTCTTTATTATTACTGTTATTATTATTGTTGTTATTACCATGAATCTGTAATGATTGCTTTGCTGATGTGTATTTCCCCCTCTGACTCCCAGGTACAGAAATGACAAAATGCTTCAACAGACGACAGGCTGTCCTTAGGGTATTTCCAGCTCAGTAAGAAGTGGCAAGTACAAGACAACTCACAAGAAAGCCTATCTTTTAGCAATTTATTGCTATATTGCACACAGCCTGAATCTTCTGAGCAGGATCTTTGGGCCACTCTCCTTTTGTCCATTTTGAGTGTATCTCCTTGCTTGTCATTCTTCTTTTGTCTTTTTTTCCCTTTTTCCTACTTTTTTCTTTAAACGAGAGTAGCTGCAGACTGCTCCTGTAGTTTAACTAGGGCTTTAGACTTCAGTATTAGGTTGGGTATGTGAACTCTCTGTTATGCTAAAAACCACAAGACAAATCCTAGATCCCTTCAAGCCCATGAGAATTTTGATTTTTGACTTCAACAGGACATGATGATATAGAGATGCTTTGCGCAAAGATCCAGGAAAAGAGTACTTTCTTTTTCTCCCCATTTAACTCTTTGAATGTTGATATTTTTGGTGTTTGGATATACAACTTCTTTGAAATAATAAAATTATATAACTCTACAGTGTAGACTTGTTCACAAATGTTTATTAATCTACTCTGCTGAAGGGGGTGAAGATCACTAGCCACACTTAACGGACATTAAAACTAAATGAAAAATGCATTTACCTAAGATCATCATAGTGACTGCTAAAAGGAAAAGGAGATAAGATCAGGGTTTCTCATTTCAAGACCAGAAGCTTACCCTAAGGAACCAGAGTAGCAAACTGAGAGAGGTGTATTTACTGAGGGTTCTTTCATTGCATTAATTTAGTTAGTGAAAAAATAATTGGTAGCTTATGCTCTGAAACAGAATTCAAACTTCTGTGTCCAATTCTCATAAAATGTATCTCATATTGCAGCAACCAAGGACTAAACATATCTAAATTTCACTCAAGTATCGGGTCCACAATTGAACTCAACAGGTAATAACTAGCAATAATTTATCAGATGTAATTAATGAAGAAACATCTTTAATACAGTCAGGCTTAGGTTTCTGCATGGATCAGAAGTGGGTCAATGGCTCAATTAAACTGAGATGCCTAAATACCACAGCAATAAAATGCTGCACTGATTAGTCCTGTATCTAGTGGAAACTCATAATTTTGAAAAGCGAAGGCTTGCTGCTGTAAGGAACCCCCAAAAATTGAATATCTGTAGATTCATCAACATCAGAAGTGCTGCAGGTGCTAGAACTGGCTATGAACTAGCTAATCAGTACTGAAAGTTAAATAATCATTTAAACACGGCTCTTAACCACACTAATAAACACTAACAGCAAGTATATATTGCATCTTTCTGAGCAATGAGCACCATGACTCTGCTCAGAGCTGCCTTCTACTGTGTCAGCTTTCCACTTATCTATCCTCTACCTTACACTCTGTTTTGAAAAAAAATCAGCTGAAGATATTAGAAGTTGTGGTTTTCCAGTCCAGTGCTGCACAGCAAAAGAGGGTATCATGTTTTAAATACACACAAAGTTTTGAGAGAATTCTGTTCCTTGTGCAGTTTCTGTGCCACTCCAGAAGGGCTTCAGGGAAAAAAAAAAAAAAAAGTAAGCATATTACTTCTGGTTTATTTTTATTGAGTTTGTATCCAGTGAATTATACCAGTGTGGTTTTCATTGGTTACTATGAATTTTGTAGTAGAGAAGAGTTCATGCATTTGGGGGCATAAGATAAGCATTGACAGAAGTACAGAAGAGAATGTGACAGCATGGTTACAATGTTAAAAACCATAATTTACGGTATTGATTGACTGTTGTGGTGACTCACAACGGCTATGCTGGCTGCACACAATGTGCTGCTGCCAGCATCACACTATCCTATGTTCCTATGGGTACCTAACCTAAATGCAACACTGTACTGAGATGTTAGGAAAAGAGAGGTAAGCACACATATATTAGGACTAGAGATGCAGATTTTCCTGAAAGGGTGAGCTAATGGGTCACATTTTGTTATTGGCTATTCATCTGTAACAACCACAGTGAGTATAGAAACTGCAGAGCTGAGGTTGTTGAATCTCATAATAATCACAGTTTGGCTTGCTTATCTGTTCATATAATTTTATATTGCTGCTACACTTTCAGCCTGCACATTTCCCCCTATAAAAAATAAGCCTGAGAGCCAAAAGTTAATTTCTTAAATACTCATGTGAGTGTGTAAACGTGGGCCCTCTTTTACATACCTGTGAAGGAAATGCAGTCCTCACTTTAATAAGACATTAGGATGCTTACTGAAAAAAAAAAGCTGTGACTTTTTTTTCAACTTAGGAAGAAATATTAATATGTTCTTAGACGTAATCATACAATTCCTCTACAAGTCTTAAGTTCCTCATGGTTTGCCCTGTTGTATTACAACTTAATGTTCTTGAAATCACAAGACACAACATACCCCCGTGGTGGGCAGACTCTATTATACAGCATAACAAATAACAAGGACAGACCAGGCATACACACAATGCAAGCTCCTCTGCAGTGCTGCACATTCCCTCTGGCTTTGGAGAAAACAAAATGAAACAGTATGGCAGGTGTGTATATGTCCCCTCCACTTCAGACACTGATGGAGGAAAACTGAAGGAGCACCTAGGAGAGACTGGAATACTAAAATTCCTGTACTTTAGTTAATAAATATATATTTACATTTGTTTGGTCTCCAACTTCCGTTTGAGTAAGATTAGTAAAATGATTGCAATCAAAAGTCTTAATGGTTGATTGAACTTCAATTTCACTCAGAGAAAGTCAAGATAAGTTGTAGCATGAAACTGCTTTATTGACTCTGTAATGGACAAAGATCAGATTGTCCATGCTAAGAATGACTAAGAAAACATTTCTGATATTGTGGATCTCCAAAGTCATAAAGAATTGCCTCCAGTCTTTGAAGAGAACAAATTGTCTCACAAGTTGTCATGATTCCTGCCTTCCCTTGTTAAGAAACAACTTGGGGTGGGGGCTGAAAAAAGACACAGCTGGAAAACAAGTCTCTTGTGCAGATTTTTGCAGCTTTCCTTCCATAGCAAAGTTAAAACAACTTAATTACATTAACAAGTACATACCACTACAATATATGTTATATTCTTAAGTTAAGTGCATTTTTGTAGTTCAAGTGGAGTAATCAAGTCTTATCCATGGTACCTTCAGTGCAACCATCGTATACATCATCATGGCTTCTCTGAGCCTTCAAAAGAACAGTTTTGGTGCTTGGGTGAGTTTGAATCACCAACAAGAAGAAGCTGTTTAAGACTCAAGTGTAAGAAATAAGGATGGGCATTTACCATAAGCTGGTGAGCAAATGAGAAGGAAACACTGAAAATACTGAGTAACTTGTTCCGTTTCGAAATCTCAAGTCTACAGCTACTTTTGCTTTACTTTAATTGAGTTCTGCTCATGTGTCTGACTGCAAAATCAATGATTTTTTTAGTCCTATTGCCAGTGAAGGAATTGAGCATGACAGTCAAATATTCAGAGGTGTGGTAGCAAAATATCAAAACTGAGTACACATTTCTGAGTGGAACTTTTGTGTATTTCTAAAGACAAGCAGTCATGATTTTTGTACACAAAGGTGGCAGGTTGGAGTAATGCTCTACATTGTAAAGACATCATAGTTACAGGGTTTTTTAAAATAATAATTAAACTCTTAAAGTAAATGGAATAAATTAGATGACAGAATGGAAGGCATCAGGTTATTTTGGAACACTGGATGGTGTAAAATAAAATTTTAAAAATACCCAATTTGAAATGTATTGATGTTTCCTTTGGACTTTGTGATTAAACCATCCCAGATTTTTTTTGCTGGCCACTTAATGCCACTCTGAAACTAGACTTTCTAAGTAAACAGAGTTCTGATATGTGCCTCTTGCTTTATCTCCTTCACAGTCCTTTATGTCTGAGGATGAATATTTTCAGGCTTTGTCTTAGTCCCACAATGTGAAGAGCTTTGTGGAACAGCTTTTCAAGTAACATTTCAAAGAACAGAGCTTTAATGATTTCATTAACATAATGTCTGTTCACAGATTTAACTGTAACTGAGCCAATGCATTGCCATTGCAGTGAGGTTTAATAAAATTCATTAAACCTGTATGTGTTTATTTATTACTCCTTAATTAAATTTTAATGTAAGAAATGCACAGGACATTAATTTACTTACAAATTTGAGAATTTTCATATGTAAACATTTTCAGAAGGATTGAATATATTCCTTTTTTTAGAAAAACAGTCTTTAAAGAGAATAGGTCGGTACTGCACAGTCTTCATAATAACATATGAAAATCTAATGAAAATGAGGAGGATGACTGGTAAAATTACGTTTATTTTCTGTATGAAGTCTGTAGAGTGAATAGCTAAGAATTATGCTCTCTTCTATTTTATTAACAAGTACAGTTTAGTAATTTATTTATTTATTTTATGAATATTAACTGGGATGATTAAATAGAAAGAAAAAAAACAAAGAAAAAATCATGACATTTTAAAAAGGGCATCACTACTTTCTGACTCAAACTGGATTTCACTTGGGGTAGAAATAATACCAAAGGTGGCAAAGAAACCTGTTTATGTCATTGCAGTTGTTCTAACTAAAGAGTACATAAGAACTTCAACTGAAGGCTTTAAATTGTTTCAGATGTTTTTTCCATTATAATTGCTTACATAGGTGGCTGGTAGAAGCATCACCCTAATTCTATGCTCCTTTTTTTACCCCTACACATTTCTAAATTGTACCGGTTTCTTGTAATCCTTCCTCCCCAAATACTCACATCAAGATCTTCAGAAAAGTACTAAAAACAATCTTGAACACATAAGAGGGTTGGCTAGCATCAGGGTAGCCCCTGGTAGCATGGTAGTTCCATGTTGCTTTCTTTCTGTAAAGTCAAAATACACTACCTGGCATCTGATTTACCATGGCACAAAGACCAATCTTCCCAATTCTAATATTTTTAATGATTTTCTAAAGCCTTCCATTGCATGCCATGATTTTTTTTTTTTTTCCTAACTGGTATGAACGAAATTTTGGAAAATATTCTCTGAAGTTTACATTGCTCCAATGGATCAATGGACCCACCCACAGCCACCAGCACCCTGCAGCAGCTGCTTTGGTTCAGCCTCCTTCAGCTGCTGGCTGTAATGCACGACCTCTTGCTGTGCAATATCCTTGCTGAGCAGGTTGGGAACAGGCTAAAAGGGTCTTGTGTCCTTTTGATGATAGTGCACACTGCAGCAGTTAAATGTTTTCTGCTATCCTCTTACTACACCATCTCTTAATCCATAAAGGTCCACTCTACCTCTTTCCCTTCTGCAGTCATTTGTGACTCCTTTTTCCACAAAATCCTGCTTATGCAGAATTTTGGGAAAAAAAAAAAGGATCTCAACAAAAATCTCCTTTAAATCAATCTCATTGAATCAATCTAGATGAAAAAGGTTCTTGGAAAAAAATCCCATTTTCCCCATTTTACATGATTCCTTTCTGAAGCACACTTTATAATTGCTTGTCACAATAAGGTATTATTTTTCTCTTTAGAGCTTAGAATCAATTTTTTTTTTCTCATTCATACGATCTATGTTAAAACTAGCAAAAGAACTTTTCAAAATTTCAACTAGGCTTAAAATGAACTTTATCAATTTGGCTCCTACATTCCCCACATCTTTTCATCACACCTTTACAGGTTCCTTTTTTATGTTCCTTCACATTCAAGACATTTGCAACAGTCATGTAGTCTTGTTTGCAGGGTAGCATGGCTGAATGGAGCTGTTACTGTTCAATCTGTGAAATGAGAATCTCAACAACTAGAGAAAAAAGTAGAAATCATCATCAGTTTCTCATAGTGTAACATCTCATTGCAAGCTACTCAAAATGTCTTTACAGTAGGAAAATCCATTTCTGAAAATCCGAGATAGAATCTTGGCATCCTCATTATTCTAAATCTCACAAATCCTAGTGACTTATGTAGACAAATGCTGTCTTGCTTCCAGTGCTTGTCGTCCTCCTGCTATTGCTACCATGAGCATTTCTGGGAGGTCGTGTATCCTGTAGCCCAGCTAAACAGTTCTGCCATGTCTACAAATTGGCCACTGATGCTCAAAGTTCTCAGGGCTGAGACCCCTCAGGCATGGTTTGTCCAAATTTGGTTTTTGCCTCCTGGAGCTTTGTTTTGGCATACTTAGCAGCAAGAGCAATTTCTCCAGTGACCAGATAGCTATCTCTAATTTCTTACCTTTCTATGTTATAACCATAATTTATATTTATCTATCTATCTATATATATATGTGTGTGTGTGTGTGTGTGTGTATACATATATATAGTAGTAACAAACAACTATTGTGGGTAAACTAGATTATTCAAAACTGCAGCATAATAATGCGATATAGAGAAACCAGGCCTAGTATGACAGCAGAGCCCTTGAAATGGAGGACATGGGATAGAATGCAGGAGAGAGCAGGCATGGGATGGAGAGGTTGACATTGAAGACACCAGAGTTAGAAACAGCTCACCAAAGGGCAGATAAAGAAATGAAACCATGGGAGCTGGGTAAAACAAATCTAAGGGTAACAAAGAGAACAGCGAACAAGTGCCAAACATATCTAACCCACACTGTATACAGGAAATTTCAATCTTACATGGACTTGCAGACCAAGCATGTTAGAAAAATACAAATTAGCCCCATGTGGACCCTATAGTGTGGAAAAGGATGCCATTTTGATCAATTTCACACTTTTTCTGGAGAAAAAAATAAATTAACATCATCAATGTCCTCATAGTAAACAGTCTGGTATCCGTCAGATCCTGTTCATTAAATCCCCCTTCCACCTCACCCAGACTGAAGTTGCACACCTTGGGATTCAGAAGGTTCTGTATGGATAACTGTAACACCAGAGAAATGAAACAGGTACTAAAAAAAGTGCATATAAATATTTAAATTGTATTATACTTATTTAGTGTTAAGCCTTTTCCTGTAATAGTTTCTTTATTTTCTTTCTCTTTCTTTCTGTAAACTAATTAGATATGTACCAACATTTATTTCATTAGGCTTTTAATATTTCAATTTCACTAAAATAAATTCTAAGTTTTGCATAAAAGGTGTATTTCTGTTTTGCCAATACAATATTTCGAGTGTAATGGGCTATCTGATTAACATAGAAATACTCAACCAGAGAACTACTCACCTTATAGCTCACCTATATCTGAACTACTCACCTTAAGCTTCCTTTAGAAGCAATAAAAATCAATCCATGATCAATGGAGTCAAAGACATAATTAATCTTAAAGCAAATATTTAAATTATATTCTGTTTCCAGTGATTATGAAGGGATTTTTAATTTGTAGCTTTGACAGAACATTTACACTGAGGTCTTCTGAAGTTAGAGATGAATTTCATTGTGTTTAGTACATGAAAGTTATCACAGCTTTTGTTTGTATATCATGTCAGAAGCTTTTACTTCAGTTCACATTCAGCCCAACAAAAAGAGTATAGCTTTGAAGTAGCTAATACCATGTTGCAGGGATTGAAGTAATCACACTGCTTCAGTATTTTGATCAGTAGCAACAAAAAAATAAACACCGTGAGCATTTATCTGCCATATACACCACCACAGTCTCCGGAGGCCATGTACCCATATAAGTAAACCTGACAAGGTTGCTGTTTTCCATGTTCATGACATCCTTTTCTCTCAAACTTTCCTGCAGTCATTTAATTCTTACAGGAGCACGTCTCATAAAGTTAAATCATCAAATGTAATCAGAGTATGATTGTTTACAGTGATGCTGTGGGAATATTTAGTAGGAAAAGGTCTGTTCTAATGTTCAGTATAACACAGCAGGAAAGGAAGACAGCCCCCCAATCTGACATTATCTGTCCCCTTTTCCAGCCTCCTTAGTAGCAGAGCTATGCAGCAGTCTTATGGTTTCCCCATTCAAACCACAGACAAAAAATTATCATTCAGTTGAGTGTGACACTTCTCATCTGTCAAGATTTTATTTCAGTAAGGGAGGCTTTCAAACCCCAAAGATAAATAACAAACAGCAATTTCAATGTTAAAATTAAATGTGTAATGGACCAAATATTTACAAAAAGATAATTGGTAATTCTACTCAGCTCTCCCTTCAAGAAATAAATTAATCTGGATCCCGTATGTACTAAAGCAATCAGCATCCTTTCCAAACAGGACCAACAAGACAACGCTGCAATTAGCAAGTGTGGGCACAGCCTTGATTTATAATGAACCGTGAAAGAAAATACTTTATATACATGAACAAAAAACATTTTGAATTCTTAAAGTGATTTGATCTTTAAATTTCATTTTGATGCTTCTGAACAAGTGGCTCAGACCTTTGACTGAAAAACTTCATATGCAAAAGACTTTTTTCCTTACTTTCACTGCCTTGGTTTAAGTAACCAATAAGTGTTCCTTGCTTTTCATTAACTAATGAAAAACTAATATAAAAATATTGGGGAGAAGTATACTTTGAAACTGCTTACAAGTTGGAAATAGCTAGCCTTTTATGTATTTTATTATAAATTTGTTACACCAAGATACAGAGGGTGTTTTATTTCTACTGGTTAATTAGACTCAAAATCTCCTATGGGCAAAAGGAACATACCCAAGAATTATGTTGTTAGTCTGATTAAATCTTAGCACAATAACCACTGAATTACTATTACTCTCTTTATAGTGATCCTAATTCTGATAATTCAAGGTAAATGCTGTTTCAGTGATACACACACACACACAATGCCTACTCCCTTTCTTTGCCATTCTGCTCACCTTCCACACCCACTTTAGCTCTTCAGTTAAATGATGGCTTCAGCTAGGGCAAGGTGACAAAATGTCCTGTTTCCTGTGCTGGGAGGAATATGACACTGACACTGATGACTTTGTCTCCTTCATCATAGGGTCCACTTGGGACAATTGTTACATATTTACTAATATGCTCTGCACTAGTTTTTCTCTTCGACACCTCCCTTTTACATCCACATTTCTTATATATGGTAGTGTGTTCATATTATTTCCTTAGTTACCCCTGCAGCTGTGCTGGTTCCCAACATTACCTTTCTTGGATATGTGCTAATCATCCTAAAGGAGCTGTTACAGCCCTGAGTCTCCCCTCTCCTCCTCTGCCCCTCTTACCAAGTCATGCCCATACATCTCTACACAGCATTTTTACCCAGGATCATGGGTAGCTAATTTGCAACGAATAAATGCTTATTATTACAACCTCCATGTTATATGTCCATAAATACTTATTAAAAGTATTTATGTTTGTGTGTTTCAGTAACATATATACACCATAGGGTTCTACAAAAGTATAGGTGGTAAGAGTCCCCCAGTCATTAGATAATTGTTTTTAGATACACAAACTAAAACATGGTTCCAAAAAGGCCTAGAGAAGTCCCTATATAGTCAGACAAACACCGAAATCATGCAATGTGAGGTAATGTGGTCTGTTACTTTCAATGACAACAACATATTAACTGCACTACAAGGTTATAAATTCTTCTAAAAGAAAAATGAAAATTAGTTATGGGGATATAATTTCAAAGAATTTCCTTGGGCTGTATTTGAGGCCATGTTAGAAAGAAAGACCATTTACAGACTTATAAAGCATAGCTTTCCAGTAACGAAAAGAAGACCTGTGCATGAATAAGTAAAGATCAATATTCTAAGCAAACTCTCACTGATAAAAGAGTTGGGCTTGTATGAGACAGGGTGGAAAACCATGAAGTTGTAGACATGGAACACTAGTACTTTCTGTTGATGAAGAGGATAGCATAAATTCTTTCTTCATGACACCAGGCACAGATCAAAACACAACAGGGCTCATTCAAAGGAAGGACATTAGATTTATATATCAATAATCACATAAAATTTTCATAATTAAGGATGGGAAGCAAAGTAAATTTCCTGAGAAGGTTGTACAATGCCATTTCTGAATAGAGAAGCAGTCCAGAACAAGCTGGGGAAATATAATTAGATGCAACACATCACAATACTCTTTGGACATAGTTGCTGGAGTTAGCAGTCTTTAGGAATCCTTCTTGTTTTTCTCTCAGATTCAGGAAAGAAAATAATTAAATTGTTGGTGCCCACCAACATTCAGTATTCCACTGTAAAGGACTACTAAGACTTTGGTTAATATTGCTTATTTCCTCCGATATATTGACCTAAACTGGTGATGGTTTTTGCTGGTTTTAGAGTTGAGAAGAGTTTAAGTAGTGACAGCACAAAAGTGCTATACTCACTGTGGTTTTTCACTACAGTTCTGCATAATCACCATATGCCCAGTTCTTATCTCACCATCAGTGCTGAGTTCTAGTAGTAGGACTGATTCCAAAGTATATACTCTTGGCACCCTGTAAGCAGATCCTGTGATTTTAAGCATACATGGAGATTCAATCTGCTCTGAAATAAAATTCACTCTATTTTGCCAGCATTTTTTTTTTTTTTAATTATGAGAACACATTGTTGCAAAGCTCATGAAGGTGAATCCTAGAGTTTCATCCTTACAAGTGTGTATACAAGTGTGAAACAAACATTTACTGGACAGATATAAAGGGCTTGTATCTTTTGAGGAATGTTTGAAAAGATGTTGAGTGGAATGACATTTTCCAGAGAATTATTACATTTGAAACATAATTAAGTCACAAATAAATAAAAGGCTTAATTTTTTTCCCAAGCAAATTAATACTAACAGAACTACCATACTTAAGTACACATATGAACATCTGCTTATGCCATGCAGGAACAAATGTCTACTCTTCACTCTGAAAAATCAATCTAGAAAACCTAAGGCTAAAAAAATTAAGCTAAAATATATCATCTTACATGTTCCTGTTATGAAAAAATGTGATGAATCATAGTATCCTTCTGAACTCTCAAAGTACATGGGGGGTTATGTATATCACATCATTAAAAAATCAAATTTGTACTCCAAATATAATTTCAAGTGCACCATTAGTATATAAATCTCTCATAATCAATTGCTTTCTTAAGAAGATAAGTGAAGTTCGGTGGCTAGAAATGCTTACTCCAGGCAGAGGATGGGTTGGTTGTTGGCTGCTGCTGATGTTTGTTGAAGCACTTACTATATTACTTCAGGGTTTGAGTATGATCCTCACCTTTATGAAAAAGCTGGGTGTGTTAATATACCCTGCAGTGATGTTAAAAGGTTTAAAGTGGTAATGCTGTCAAACTAGCTGTGTCACCACATTCAAAGCTTTAAAGCACAGTTACATCTTGAAAAATGGTTATAAAACCCCCATATTGCTACCCAGTAGATCTATTCCGCATATGCACATGATGTATATCTGCTTACTTTACTGAATAAAACAAAGGTTTTGTAATGTTTGCACTGTGAAACCAAGACAGCTCTGAAAGATTGCACAGAATTTAACTCTGGCTCTTATATCACCATGAAATTTGACAGATGAATTCCAGCTGCAGAATGTTTATTACTGATGATGATGTAGAAGAGAGGAAGAGCAGATTCCTAATTTAATTTGCACAGTAGGGAGTTATAAAAATTACTCTTTTGACTCTCTCTCATACACATACAACCCCCAAACAAATAAAAATAAGTAAAACCCCAAAAAAGCAACCAGGCAATCAGGCAATCATTACAAGACAGTGGAGAATATTTATCCCACTAATTTTGGTCTTGAATGTCAGATTTATACAGAAGAATAAAATTGGGGAGCTCAAGTCCTCTGACAGTCACTGACAAAAGATAGTTGTCTGTCTCAGAGAAATAGGGAATATGTGTGTTTTGTAAATGTGAGATTTCAAGTTAGATATTTATAACAACCTAAAATGTAGGATGTGAATTTATAGCAATGTTACTCTCCATCTCTTCAACAGCCTTTTTGTGAAGTACCAACACTGTTATGAATGTGTACAGGGGAAATTTCTTAAGCATAACCTTCTTTACCAAGAGGACTGACACTTTTTCTCTGTACTTAATGGCATTAGTTTCTGAAGCCTTTTTTTTTGGCAGTAGCACATATTATTTCAATAACTATTTAGTTACCTACCTACCCATAATTTGCAATTCCTTCCTAGAACCTGTAGCAGGAAAAAATCACTCTGCCATAATAATTTTACTGGAGTTAAGATTATTTACTACTGTTATCTATTTTTTCCTGCATGGTTAGCACCATGGCAACCTAAAGGGAGGTAGAGGATATGGATCCTGTGCCTGTCACCTGCAGCTGCTTCTGAAACTCTGGGCAACACTGTGCAATGTGAGTATCAATACGTGTTTGTGTAGGTCCCTCAAATCTGGGACCTTGATGTACCACAGGCTTTTGTTCATTTTGAACCCAAATTGTATACCTCTGTGCCTTAAAAGAACGTTGATGTATTTCATTATGAGGAACCATGGCAAATCCGTAGCTCACTATAGAAAAAACCTCTTAAGTTATATGTATATAGTTTACTTTTCAACTCTTCTTAATGTGACAAAGTGCAGCAAGTTTTTCTTGGACTGATGCAATCCACAGCTGGAGACCCAAGGACTTTGTTCTTCCAGCTACTTCATTTATAACCAGTACCACTAAATGTGTTATGAAATGACAAGAATAGATAAGAAAGCTACATAAGGCAATGACTCTTCCTTTTCTCTATATAGTCAGAAAAGAGATACACTTGCTCAGTATGAGCTTCTCTCTTAAGAACTTATGTGTCAGATTTCAAACCCAAAAGAAATAAAGCATACAAAAAAAAAGGCTGTAGATAACAAACCTTAGGAAGAAACCAGTGTCTATACTCAATCAGCATCAGTTGCTTTATTATATGCTACTTCTGTGAAGATCTAATTCCAGCATCTGGAATTCAGGTTGTTTTCAGTTTAAGGCAAATCTGCTGGTCTTTGGAGGGGTTTGTGAATATGGATCACAGAATTTTCACAGGTGCTTTGCTGAGAAATGACCTTTTATTGCTTTCAGCACTAAATACAAAATTCATTTCTTTCAGCTGACACTAAATACAAAATTCATTTCTTTCATCTGAGTTTTCTTCCATCAATTCTTCACACATGTAAATCCGATAACCCCTACCCTTTACCTCCAAAAAAATCAATCTGTCTCTCCCAAAGGATATAAAATAAAAAGAATTGTTAATTTTTGTTTTAAAATATTAGGAAGGTTCTACCGGGATCAGGACTTTAAAAAGCATGAAGATTAAAAAAAAAAAAAAGGACACTGAAGCAAAGGCTAGAATCATCCACAAAATTTAGATGGAACCATATGTTTTCATAATGAACCAGAAAAAATATGTGGTTGATGACTAGTCAATGATCTGTATTTCTTCCTTTTTTTCATTTTTTCAGTAGGCGTCTGACTTTTCTACTCCCATTTTACAGATAAGCAATACACAATGTGATACATGAGGGAAATTCAGTGGTTTATCTGTGGAAACCTGTTAGCTCATATTTGATGAAAAGTCCAGTAAAATTTTAAAAGCCAGATTCCAAAGTGTAAAGGCTATTTCTTACTCTCCTAATTGGCTATTTCAGGGCAATATGGAATCTTGTGTGTCCAAATATATGCTAGACACTTGAAAAAAAACCAGGAAATAATGTTCACAAAATTCAATTTGGGGAAAAAAAAAGATTAAAAATATTTCTAGCGAGCTGACATACCTGAGAAATTTATCCTACACCCCGTGTACAAGTCATATCACACCTTTCTTTCAGAAGTCTCTTTTCCTGTTTCTGATTCTTGCCTAAAGCATCCATTTTTGTATGGCACCATCCTTTGGATGAAAAGGCATGATTGTTTTGCTATGGGTGTCCTAATTTCTTTTTTGAAGTACATTCTGAGGCTACAGAAGGGCTTATCTAGAAAACATCAGGCAATCTATAGAAAATATCAGGAGAATGTTCTCCTGACTTCATTAGTGGCTCTGAAACTAATGGAGTGCATCCGTCAAAAATTTTTGACAGATGGCTGGTGACATCAGGTTACTTTGGGACTCTACCAACTCTGGCAGCCACCATGTAATTTTTCATTGCTAAAATCAGCTGTTAGGAGCTTGGCCCTCTGTTTAAAAAATTATCCTGTCTGTGGATAGAATCAACAAGAAAAAAGAGTAAGGTCACAATTTTTCCCTAAGATTTTGAGGATAATATTAATTGTGAGCACAGTTAACTTCATTTTCATATTTTCTTGTATTGATATTCCACACACATGCCATCTTAAAAAAAAACCCAGTGTCAGAAAATAAAAGCAAATGACAGACATGCAGAAAAAGTCACCTCTCCTGTGTTAATTTAGTGTTGTGTTTTTATTATTTGGTCAATACTTACACATGATCCCAGTCTTCCTCTGTACAAAGACGGATTACATTCAGGAAAGTAATGAGGTGTTCAAATTTTTTTAATCTTCTTTTTCTGTACAGTATGGCCTTAGGTCTGGTTTGCACTGTATTATTCAAAATGGCTTTGAAGCCATTTGTTTAGACTTCTCTGTGGTGCCCATGACTATACTTTATGAATGGCAATGCCTTCAGTTATGCAACTGCCTGAAAAGTATGACTGCAATATTACCCTCATTTTACACGGGTTAGCTAAAGCACCAAGATTAAGAACCACTGATTTGGGGAACTCGCTGTCTGGGATGACTCAGACTTGAGTGCTTTGCCTGCTCACCTTGCTTGAATCTCACCTCCCAAAGACTGCATCCTCCATGTCAGTCCATCAGCACCAGCTGCTTTGCCATTTGGGGAACTCCTACCACCAAGTTCCGAAAACAGGTCTTAGAGAAATGGGAAAGGTTATTAGTCAGCACTCTAAAAAGTGTATTTTAAGCAGATTTCCTGCAAAAATTCTGCAGCAGTATCAGGGACAGAAATAGAAATGGGCTTTTCAATGACCTCATCAGGAGGTAACCTTTGTAGCTTTGCCTCATGCATGGTATGAGTTTCAGTTTCTGTAAGAGAGAGGCAGGGGGCCCTGAGGAAGCAGCCTCCCTCATGCTCCAAGGCACTTCATTCCCAAAGCCGAATCTGCCCACTCTGAGATTGAAGTTGGGTCCTGTGGTATCAAAGAGTACAGAGAGGTGTCATTAAGTACATAATGGCATCTGGGCCAGAGCAGACCAAAGGTCACTCAGTATCAAGTCTAACAATTGTTAATAGAGGTTGCTTCAAGGAAGACTGCAAGAAACAGTTGAAACATAGACTGACATAAAGACTGACATAACTTTCTACCTTGCAAAACCAAGAAGTTTAAGGTTTCTCCCATCTACACCTTCTGCTCTCTCCTTTCTTTTTCTTTTTTTTTTTTTAAAGACAAAAGTTGCAGTCAGGCTAGTGCATTTAATGGCCACAAATGGGCATTCATGGAATAAAGCTGCCTAACTAATGTCTAGACATTTTTGTTTCCTGCACAATATCTTACAGCAAGAAGCTTGATAATTGAGAACTATAACAAATATATTTATCCAAAAGAGCCTACAGGTCTGTTTAGCACACTTTCTTTGTGGGCTAGAACTGAACTTTGAATTTGAAACCCCTGGGTTCAGAAGAGAAATCATCCAGAATCCTACACATTAAAGGGTGAGTGCTTTAACCCAAATCAAGCTGTGTGTAACCTAAGACATTGAATGTGTCAGGCACGCTGTTGGAGTGTATAGACTGTTCTGGCATCCCAGCTCCTGTTACAGGGAGGAGTTTCTCTGAGATACATTGCCTACAGGAATAACTATGAATAATATCTTTTACAGTTCCCAGCTAATACAATCACAAGGTGTTCACAAATATTCTAGGGGCATTATAGACTTGAAAGCAGATGGTATCAAGAAAGCCTTGCTCAGTACACCTGAATGCCCAGTATGAGTAAGCATTCAAGTGTACCGAGCAGTGCCTACTTTCTTCCTTTGTATAAAGATACACAATTACATGCAGAAATTACGTGGGTATTTTTAAAGAAAGAGTGCATTTTTCTCTGAAACAAAACTGGAAGATGTTACAAATTCTTTAAAAATAAAATATATATATATATATATTTTTAAGTCTCCTCTGCAGATACACTAGCTACCTTTTCACCATATGATGAAATGTTGAGGGTTTCACCTTAAATTTCTTTCATGGAGTCCATGAAGGTTGCTAAAACACCAAAGTCCAAACATCTTAGGAATATTAAACTCATTATTAGAAACGTTCTGCTATATAAGCTTGAAACAATTATATCTTGCCAGTACATTGGAGTAGTAGCCATGCACCAAAACCACAGAGGTATCAGTTAAATGAACCACAATTCAAGGAAATTATAAATGACTGACCTTTGTCAGGTAGTCATAAAAAGGAAGAGCAATTATACATCACCCCCAAAAGCTTTGTTTTAAAATCTCAGACACTGTTCAGTCCACTGTAATTATCCTAACTTATATGCAGTAAAATGTTTAGTGGGACAACTCAGGGAAGCAGAATCTATGAGAGAAATTATGTAGTTAATGGGGAATTGCTCAAGTTGTAATTTACTAAATATTGTTGCAGATTCCTTTTGTCAGGTTGCAATAAAAGGAAGATGTTACTATATTAATTTATACTGGTTAATTAACTCCTAGATAATAACTAACTATACTTTTATGCAGTGCAAATCCAATATTTTAAGCTAGACACCTGAGGTTAGACATACAAAATCTCATAATACCAGCTGCTGTACAGATCTTTAGCTTATCCATGGGCTTAAATGGCTGAAAGCAGGCAGACACATTTGAATATTGCTTTGCCACAACACTGCTGTACTTATTCAACAATTAATGCAATCTGTTACTTCGTTTTGATCAGCCCCTGTATATCTGAGATATTTGCTAAAAAATTTGTTCCCTGAAAACTGAAAGTATGGATGAAAAATGAAAACTGGGCTGTATGTGGGTTATTATAAACACTGCCAAAGAGTACAGAGGAGCATAGTGCATAGTTATTTATTTGAGTGGCAGATATTTACTTGAGAGTGCTGGACATTCTTCAATAATGCATATCACCTCAAGCTAGGAAAATGTGACTAGCTAAAGGCAGGGATGTAAATGTTGCTGTGTAAGCCTTTTCTTCCTTTCTTCAGTCCTTTATTTGCAGTGGGGAATGGGGCAGAAGGAGATGGGGGGAAAGAACTTATAAAAAAAGGCTTGGTGAGCTACATTTGCTGTCTGGACTTGCTCCTGCTGTTTGCCTTTAAAGTGGTCTTACACGGCTGTTGCTCTAAGAATAAATAAATAAAAATAAGTAAAAAAACCCCACATTTTCAAAGAATTTGATTTTCAAAAAGCCTTGACAGATTTTTATAACTAGGTATGGAAAATCAGGAGGAACAAAAATCACACCTGCACCCTAGATTCAAAGAGAATCCAAACCAAGTTATAGCTAATAGCTGAAAAGGTCAGTTTTAGGTTTTTTTTGAGAATCCATTTTCCTGTTCATTATCCTTCTAAAGTCTGGAAGAAAAAAAAAAGCCCTGATAAAAATATATTTTGAAATCCTTCAGGTAATTGGTGGTAACTGCATTTTTCATACTAAGACTATACAAGAGACTGAAGCAACTTAGTGAAGCTGATACGGCTGAGGATTTCACTTAAGGTTTTTAATGTTCTTCCTCTAACATACGGCATTCCTAGGAAGGGCAGTACTATGACAGAAAACCTCAGTTAGGCCCTGACAACACCCTCATAGGAAATGGGCACAAAAGGTAATGATACTGTGCTACAGCAAGTGGGCCATTTTAGTGAAAGACCACAGGTGAGTTAGACTTAGGACCAATGCATTAGCTTTCATCTGTGAATTCCAGAGTTCTTTGGACAGAGTTATCATCCTTAACTCAAATCTGGATAAAGGACTTCTAATTCTATGCAGCATTTCCAATGAAGCAGGGAAGGTCAATTCCAGAACAAGGATTGGAACTGAACTCCTGTGACTTTATGCCTGATAGGATTTAACCAGCTGGCTGGATTGTGGTGTTTTGCCAAAACATTATAAAACTGCATTTTGACAGGTAGAGAGTTCACTGAGGGGAAGAAACTCACCCTGTTGCTTGGTGTTTCCTGTGTATACTTCCTGGGTATTTCAGATCAGTTCGGGA
Organism: Rhipidura dahli; assembly: GCA_013399225.1. NCBI lineage: Eukaryota > Metazoa > Chordata > Aves > Passeriformes > Rhipiduridae > Rhipidura > Rhipidura dahli. Next base: position 416,415 of record VXAC01003796.1, on the reverse strand, counting down.
AAGTATAATGCTGGGCGAGAGGCTGGCCCTTTATTTCATGTGTTGGTCAGTGACAGACAGAAAAATCTGTATGATTTCAAAAAAGCCCTCAGAAGTCACAGTGCTGAAGTCACCCTGCTCTCTGCCCTGCATCCTTGCTGTGAAGGAAGGCTGCTGGTGGAAGGCATTTCTCTGCAAGCATCACTTTGTGGTTTTCCAGGAGCCATCTTTTTTCATGAAGTGCAAGGGTAGTTGCTGCTGGGCAACTTTTAACTTCCTTATTGCTCTTTGCAGTACCTGCAGAAATGAGACCAGTGTGTTCAGAAGAAAAGTCCATCTTTCTTTATTTTGTGCTTTCACAGTCCTTTACAATTTATTAAATGCTCCCCAGGGGTCAACTTGTGTAGCAGTGCTGTGCATTATGTGGGAACTACCATCACAGTACTTACACCAGCACTGGAGAGAATTACACCTGAAATGCTCCCTTTGGTTTTATAGTGCAGAGCAGTGCCCTCTGCAATGCCTCCAACTTTACAGTACAAAGAACTAGAATGACTCACTGTCCTACTTCAGATTCAAGAAAAAACAGACTTTTGCCTTGCCATTAAGGAAAGGAAAAAAAAAAAAAAGCAAAAAAAGCTTTCAGGCGTCTCCTGTTCCAGCTGTAAAGATGTGGCAGGCAATGTAAATTGAGCATTCTTGGCAGGTAGCTTCTTCCTAATGTTTATGGGTCAGGTTGTCAGACATGAACAGCAGGGTCAGCCAACTTCTTTCCTACAATAAGTGACATACATTTTTACTTGTAGAAATCTAAGTGATTTTGTGCTCTGGTCACCTTATCCCTGTTCTTGTCTACTAAGCAAAATTCTAAATGAACTTTTAAATTATATTTTAAATTATCTTCTATCAGATGGGTGACTAGATGCAAAAGACATTTTGTTGGGGTTTTTTTTTCTGATTCAGGTACTGTGCCAATAATTCAGATTTTCTTAGCATTACCTTGCAATAATGCAAACCAGGCACCACCGAATATATTTACTGCTTATGTATGTAATTGAAAACAATTAAAATAATTAAAAGCATCCAGTAGATGGGAGTTTCTGAAGGAGCCTGTATGGAGGTGTGAAATCAAAGCTCTTTTTTTTTTCCCCAGCTTGAAATTGTTTCTTCAATTTCTTCTGAAATTATAGGATCAGACTATTAGGAGTGCAAGACACTACTTGAATTCATGGTGAAACACCAATGATACTACATCTCTCCTGGCACCAAGAGGTAAAGCTTTTTAAAGTTTAAAGAGATAACTGTTTCTTCCAAAACCCTACCAAAATCTTCCTGAGAAAAATAATTATGGTTTTTTTTTTTTTTTTTAATCTAAGGGAGACAGCAGGGAGAATCCCTTGATCTTCGTACCAGAAGAATCAATTTCCCAAAGATTTCTTCTGTTACCAAAGCTTAATATCATGCCTTTGTGGAGAAAATTCACACAGAAATTACAAGACTTCTCCCTTCAGTGTCTGGTATCTCAGTCCAAATTAGCCCATATTATACCATTTAGCAATAAAAAAATTCACACAGAATCACCAGGTTGGGAGAGGTCTTCAAGATCATCGAGTCCAACCCATGCCCTAACACCACCTCAACTAAACCATGGCACTGAGTGCCACATGCAATCTTTTTTTAAACACATCCAGGGATGGTGACTCCAACACCTCCCTGAGCAGGTGATTCCAGTGCTTTATCACTTTTTCAGTAAAAAACTTTTTCTTAACATCCAACATAAATTTCCCTTGGCTCAGCTTAAGACTGTGTCCTCTTGTTCTGTTGCTTGTTGCTTGGAAAAAGAGACTGACCCCCACCTGACAGCAACCACCTTTCAGGAAGTTGTAGAGAGTGATGAGGTCACCGCTGATTGTCCTTTTCTCCAAGCTAAACAACCCCAGCTCCCTCAGTCATTCCTCACAGGGCTTGTGTTCCAAGCCCTTCAGCAGTCTTGCTGCCCTCCTTTGGATGCGTCAATGGCCTTCCTGAACTGAGGGGCCCAGAACTGGACACAGCACTGGAGGTGTGGCCTCACCAGTGCCCAGTACAGGGGAAGAATGACTTCCCTGGTCCTGCTGGCCACACTGTTCCTGATACAGGCCAGGATGCTGTTGGCCTTCTTGGCCACCAGGGCACACTGCTGGTTCACGTTCAGTTGGCTGTTGACCAGTACCCCCAGGTCCCTTTCTGCCTGGGCACTATCCAGACACTCTGTCCCCAGCCTATAGTGTTGCAGGGTTTTTTTTTTGTGGCCAAAATGCAGGACTCGGCTCTTGGACTTGTTAAACTTCATCTTACTGGACTCCATCCATCTATCCAACCATTCCAGGTCTCTTCTCAGAGCCCTCCTACCTTCCAACAGATTGACACATTCTCCCAGCTTTCTCAAAAGATATTATTTCCATAAGGATTTATTTTGATTTTTCTTAGATTTCTGTATCTATATTCCATCTTATGTTTTTTTCATCCCTTTAAGTGATTGTTTTAGTATAGATGAACGCAAATGTCTCAGACATTTATTTTATGGAAGAATGGACAGAACCATGGAAATCTTATGAGTGTGTTGGTTGCCTAAGCATATGGAACTTGTGCCTAAATGGCACCTTAGGATATCCTGACTCATGTCTAGCTGCACTCTCAAACAGATTTAAGATCACCCTCAGCTCTGCTGTGAATCTGCCAACCCCCATGCCAACACCTGGGATAGTTTAGGAAACCTAATAATACCAATAGATACCTTTAGGATATGCAGCTGGGTTGCTTTCCTATTCCTGAGAACTGTTAAAGACCCAAGTCTTGACAGTAAAATGGCTTAAGAGCTGTTACTTTCATAACCCTTGTACCTAGAGTGCAATAGAAACAAGAAAAATGAAGTTCAAAATACCTTTTGGTTCTCCTTTTAAAATACATCTCACATAGTCAGAGGAAAGCCCACTGCGACACAAGCTGGGTCCCAGAATTAGAGAGTTATCTTGGACAGACATCTTTTCACTCTTCCAAATGCTGTATTAATTAAATTCTCTTGTAATCTTCTGGAGTGGCAGCAAAAAGCTGCTGTTGTGGCAACCCTAGAGCTGTCCCTCATGAACAGGCTCATGCTGTAAAATTCAGTTTACAATTGCTTCTTCTAAATAGCTCAGATACCTGGCTTTAACTGGTATTACAATTTTCAGAGTAATTGTGACATTTTCTTTGTATGACTACAGAGAAAAATATAAATATTTCAACAGAGGGACGAAGCCAGTTTCCATTTAGAACAATTAATATTCTCAAGTTTTTCTTCTGAAATTATATCCAGCCCTTAATAAAAAAAATTATTTTGCTTAAATTGAATATGGAATTGTACTACTCTACAGAAGGTAAAAGTGACCTTTTTTTTTGTTAAAATGCCTGTATATGTAGGTTTCTTCCATTTTCAACAGATGCATTAGCATCAGATTTCTATTTTGTTCTTAATATCATAATATGATATTAAACCCCCCAACCCTGGTTCCTCATTATGCTGAGCTGTACTTGCATAATTACTCTTCAGGCTTCATTTCATTATATGCCCCACCATGTGTTACTTTTCAACATCCTAAGTGGTACCACCTTACTGCTAAGAATAATAAACAATGAAAGGCAACATTCTTTTGTTTCATTAAATAGCAAGCTGTTTCTGAATTTGGTCTCCTCTCTTTGATGCCCCCTCCCATCTTCTGAATTATATCCTTTACAAGGGTTTCAGAGAAGGTCACTTAGAGTCATACTTGCTCTAAAATGTTAGGGTTTGAGTGTGGTTTTTTGCATTTCCTGTACCCCAGATATTCCCTCATTATTCAGAAAGAAACTTAAAAATAAAATAAATAATGAAAGAGAAGAATAAAAAAAGGAAAAATTTGAAAGAAACTACAGAGATTCAAAAGTTTTATTTTGGGCCATATTTTTCTTAACCCTGTCAAAATGGCAAGCTAGTAATCAAGGTGAAAAACGAAGCATTGGAAAAACTACTAATCTGCAAATGGTATTTCTTAGATACCTAACATTGTGTTTACCTAAAAGAATGAAAATGCTTAAGAATAAATGAAGGAAAACAGATAGTGAATAAAAAGATACCAAAGTTCTTGATCTGGTTAAATTGAATCACAGAATCAATTACGTTGGAAAAGACCTCTGAGATCACTGAGTCCAATCTATGACCTAAAATCTTCAAGTCAGCTAAACCATGGTTATAAGTGACTTGTCCAGTCTTTCCTTAAACATGTCCAGGGACAGCAACTACACCACCTCCCTGGGCAGCCCACTTCAGATCATCCAATGTTGGGTGTGATTCTATTCAAGCCTTTTGCATCCCAAAAGTTTTTCATTGTAATCCAAAAACACAGAACCTTCTGAACACACAAATGTTAAACATTGACAGTTGGACTAACCAACACAGAAATACTATTTTTAAATAAGTGTGGTTTTTTCTGAGAATAATTTTGAAAAGTTTGATTTTTTAAGTGACACATCAGCAGTGTCCAAGTGAAACAGATGGAATTCTTATATAGTCAACTATCTTCTATATCAACCAGAGAAACTGTGAACCCTAGGCTACTGAAGTCAAAAAAAGTCTCACATTAGATACATCAGCTTTTGTGTCAAACTGAAAATGAGGAGATATTTGGAATGTCAAGAACACAGGAAGCTATTTTAAAAGATTAGACTAAATAAAGTTTATTTTGCTTTAATTTATGGTTTATTTTGTTCCACAATATTCCAAATCATAATCTTAAAACATAACCTCTCAACAAACAAACTAAACCAAGCCAACTAACCAAAAAAAAAAAAAAAAGCTCAAATTAAATCTTACTGATAAATCATCCTGAAAAACAAAGTAACCTATCAATCATTTCCAATCAACAAATCCTAACATTTAATCACAAGCATATTCACACTTCAACATGGATCCACTTCTGTCTGCAGGCTTCTAATTAATAATTGTGTTGTCAAAATGCAGAATCATGAATAGTCCTTAAGGCTTTTCCTGTACAGAAGATGATGAATACTCATACTTAGCCAATCAAAAGTTCATTTAGTTGTTAAAGAATATTTGTTTTTAAAGTATAATCATTGAATTATAAAATGATTATGGTTGGAAAAAGCCTTTAAGATCATCGAGTCCAACCATTAACCCAGCCCTGCCAAGTCTACTAAACCATGTCCCCAGGTAGGTTTAAACATTCAAAACTACAGGCTTTTTGTTGTTTAAAATATAATTTTTATTGTTAAAGAAAGATGAATACCTAAATAATGTTTAGTGAAAAAGACATTTCTCTCTAATCTGTGGACTGCTGTTCTGTGGATCTTATGACAATGGATCTATTGTACCAGGGTGGATACTATGGGGCAAATGGTGTCCCCCATACTCATACTTCATACCAAGGATATAATTTGCTTTACTGAGAGTAGATGCTTGAAAAAACAGTGGAACACATTCTTACTGATTCACTGGGTCAGGAAAACTTAAAACATATATATAAAATGAGATAAAAATCACATTGTTTCTAAGATGAGTATGTTAAACACAGGACAGTTTCTTTCTGCCAAAGCTCAGATGAAAATTAGTCTTGAATGGGTTTCTGCTCACCAGCTACCTTTGAACGAAGAACTTTCCCATTTTGCAGTGAGCTTCTAGTCCCTCTTGGCTTCTTGGTCCTGCATTGTGAAGGACTTCCCAGTTATCAAATTTACTTGGAAACTATTGTCTCATAGGCAGGCAAATGCAGTAAAATAATGTCCAAAGGCAAATGCTGACAGACTCGCCTTTTGTCTCTCAATAAAATTCCTTTCACAGGTTGAAACTGTTATGGTAGCTGTTTCACTGAACCATATAAAAATTAAAACAAAATAAATACCTGTAGTTAAAATGATGAAAGTGAACATTTACTGAGAAAAAAAATGAGTAATTTTGTATGCAAATAGCTGAAGCTTTGTCAGTGTTTTTCACCATCTTCTCTCTGAAGTTTTTCAATGTATTGAAAAGGCATTATAGTAGGCATTTAGCATTGTCATTGGCTTACCTCAAAGGGAAATGCAATAGCCATTGCTGTCACAAACAGCCTGTTTTATTCTGAAATTTTTATATTTGCTCTCATCAGCAGTATAATGAAAGATTACAGTTCTATTAAATCAGAGCTCTCTCCCTTTTCAAGCTAAATGTATTTCACTGCATTGGTTTATGAAATATGCTTCTTGTTGTTTTTAACATTTAAGAGAAAAATGCATAAAGGTATTTGGGGAATAGCTAAAAGGGATTGAATCCTGTAGCTAGAAAGTTTTGTACTTGCTTCATGTTTCCTGGATAAATAATCAAAAATAGTTATCTTGTCCTAGCTGATAACAGACAGATAATGATCAAATGGTACTTTCCACAGACTATCTTGTTTAGGAGTTGCACTGACTCTCTCAGTTTCCAGTGTCCCAGCTTGCTAGGAAAAGTTGCAGTCATCTGTTCCTATCCTCAGCTATCTCCTTCCTTAAAGAACTGTCCACAAGAGGGCTAGGTATAGCATAAATTAAAAAAAAAAAAAAACAACAAAATTCCTTAAAAATTTAATGAAGACAGCAGTGTCATAATTTAATTTGGATATGGACTGCAATTTTTCTGAAATGAAACAGTTATAGTAGGCAGAAATTCATAAGACTGTAATATGGCTAAATTTGTACAACTTGTGGACGCTCATAAAACTTAAATGACAATTGAAAATTATGACATTGCAAAAATGACCACAGAGCAGCATTTTTCATAAATACTTATTTGAATAAGATTTTGCTTCAAAACCAAACAATCAGCTAACATATACTATGAAACAACAGAAGAAGTGTTTTCAAGTGCTAAATAAGGAACTTGTCTTGCAAGAAAACAGTTTTTCCCCAAGGCTACTCTCTACCTTCATGATTCATTCTAAACCTTCAAAATTGGAAGAAAAAAAACCAACCAAACAAAATAACACACTAAAAAAACACCAGTGTAACACCTATTCTGCTTTCTTTGCTGCTATTTCAGTGTGCAGTTCCAGCCAACATGCCTGTGCCAGTGAAGAAGGGAAAAAAGATAAATTAATAATATGAAAAATATAAATTCACCAGGAAGTATCCCTTTGTTACACCTTTAAGAAAATTAAATATGCTGTTTGAGCCTTTTGAGAACACTTTTTCTTTCATCAAACTGACAGGTCTTTAGGAATCAAGCAAAATTTGGAGACGACTCTATACACAAAAGAAAATATAATTCTTTTATGGACAGAGTGTTTGCTTTAGCACTGTTCAAAGAAGGGAATAAAGTTTTCTGTCTGACCAGGCTAATAGCTGTCTCCAGCACTCCCTATATTTTGGAATATTGTGAGCACACCCCTCACCAACAGCACTCTAAATAACATGGACAAAACAGTCCAGTTACTGTCCTGCTCGCCAGTGTGCCTTTCTTCCAAGAAACACACCCAACTTCTGATTTGTTTGGGACCAAAACCTTCAGAGATACCACGAGGTAAAAAAGGGAGAAGTCAAACTGAAATTTCAGTGAAGGTTGAATTCAGAAAAATTGCAGTCAATATGCACAATTCAGAAAGTATAAAATCGTACCATAGCATTTCTGCATCTGATTTTTTTTGTTTGATTTTCTAAAAAGCTCTGATCATATGATTCTAAGCACCTTAGGAACTTAAGCAACTTAGGAACTCTGGGTTTTAAAAACTTTCTTAAGTCAAAATGAATGTATCATACTGCAAAGATACTTCTACATTATTCTGGGTTTGAACCAACTGGGTAAAAAAAAAAAAAAAAAAGATTGAAAAAAATAAGGAGGGTCATAAGAAGAGTAATACAGCATCAAGGTTTTCTGCATAGAAAGCTTAGTTTCACATGTTTTCCATAAACTCTGGGTACAGACTGTACTTAAAATGGCTTTTCTTATTTTGGTTTTTTTTTTCCTTTCTCTAATAAAAGCTTAAAAAAAAAAAAAGAAAAAAAACAGGAAAAAGCATTTGGATTGAAGCCTAAACTCTCATTTTGAGGTTCTGCAAGTTTTCCTCCCAGCTACCTAATGGTAGAGAGACAATAGTAGAGAGAGAGCTATAAAATATTCTACTGTACATAAAAAGCTGTACTGAAAGACAATTTTTAAAGTTTTAAATCAAGTACTCAAGAGACAGCAAAGCAAGAATTAAACTGCCTCCCTTCATATGCAAAATCTTGTAGTCTTTAAATATACCATGACACAGTGATTTTTTCTAGATCCTCCCCCTACCTCATTATGGGTATGTGAACAATGGAATTAAATTAATCAGAAGGTCTTCAACATTTTGCTTATTTTTATTTTTCAGTGTGTGTCCCAAGGCCTCACCCATGCACACCACTCAAACACTGAGCTGAAGACAGAATTATTCATTCCCTTCTGGGCTTCCCTATGGTGCTCATCATGCAAAGCTCTGAGAGCTTCCTGAAGGTTAATTTATCTTAACAAAACCTCTCTGAAGTGACAAAGTAATATATTCCACTTTACAGACAGGCAGCAGAGACACATAGACTACAGTCAGTGCTGAGCTACCCAGGGTCCAGGTTGTGGGATTTTATCACATTTTATAATAATCTACATCTTTAGTCACAACATCCATTCACTTTAATTGCAGCTGGGACTGCTCAGGGCTCCTTCATCTGTGCCATCAGGGTCCTGAGGTGGGCATTCAGAAATGAGAAGCACACTGTTATTGACCCTACATGAAACATCTGATGTAAGGCACTGTGGAAAGTCACTTGGGAACTCTGATGGTCAGAGACAGACTCTGCTTCTAGGCAGAACTTAACTGCCCTGAGAGGAAGGCATCCATTCTCTTCCAATGCATGTAAAGCATAAATAGCACATACAACAGCATCCTTTACTTTCCCAGCCTAAGCAAGAATCCATTCTTAGACTAGCAGAACTTTGTCTATTGAGTGAAGTATGAATCTAGGTTAAAAATAGGAGGGGTTCACCTGAAGTAGATCAAAATTGCCTTGGAATGAAAGGAATGCATTGAAATAATGGTCAAACTTCATTATGACATTTTCTAACTTTCAACCCTTTCACTGATGCCTCATCCTGTTGTAGGATCTTTCTTTTCTATTGCATTTCTCCTGTTTCTCCAGATACTAATTGCATGGCGGGGGGGGAGGGGGTGCAGCTAGTTGCTTTGCATGTCTGCTCTCTCTGTGAAAATGTCATATATGTTCTAAGCCAGCATTCAGGGCTCTGACATATTTAGGCACAATGAACAGGCAGAGACTTTTAAGGGATGCGAGTTGCTATTGAGCATATGCAACCCATATTTATTCACATCTTTGGATATGGCCAAATGTGCAGGAATTTTCACAAGAGTGAAATTTACAAACACAAATGATAGCTCTATAAAATATGTTTCTCATCTGAACAGGAAGAGTGTAACAGTATTCCAAATAAAAAAATCTTAAAAGTAAAATAGAACTTATTTTTAACCTTTGTTATAATCCTCCCCTCTTCCACTGCTGGTTTCATAGATAGCTGATATACATTTGAATAAGTGCAGAAAACCCAAAGGTGACCACCACCACTTTAAACCCTAGAGCTAGCAGAGAAACATTACAGCCCAAATGTATAGTTTCACGAAGTATGGATCTATGAACTATGAGTATGGCTTGTGTTTATGCAGAACAGTGATCAGAACAAGCAATCTCACTGAAGTAACAAAAAGCATCACTTGGCAAGTATTCTTCAGACTGGCAAGTGTCTCAAATGTTACTAGTTTTGAAGGATTCTACATTTATTCTCTGTCATGAATAAAGTCAAGATGCTGCTTTCATTGTGAAATAACTCTCAATTGTATTAAAATTTCAGGGAGCCCACAGTGACATCATATATAGATGTGAGAAATTCTTGTCCCCAAAGTACTTAAGACATAAAAACTTGTTTAGATTTTCCCTCTAAAGATTACAAATCCTCTGAGCATAGACAAGGCCTCATTGGTTTGGGTACTGATAAGTCTGTATGTGTGCTGCTATATCCATAAACTGAATAAATATGCAATTGCCTAAGAAGTCCCTGACACTCTCAGGTTTGAAAGTCAACCCTGCACAAGTTCTTTTTCAAATTATTACCAAAACAATTACTATTGATTTCTGCTGCTACTTCTGATATATAATTACATACTGTTGAAAAGAGACAACAGTGACATGCTGGAAGAGGCTCATATGAGCACTTGGGTTAAAAAAACCAAAGAACAATCCTCGGTGAAGAGAATCAAGCTCAATTTCAACTGTTATAAATCACGAATTTTATCAAACAATACAAAATTTCTCTTGAAATTGTAAAGAAATCTTTGAAATAATGATGGAAAAAGAAAAGCTGAAAATATCTAACATTCAAAATAACATTAAAAATATAAAAAAATAATTTTTGTTTTTATTTTTAATTTAGCTTGTTGGATAGCAACACAGTCATGGTCTCAATCATCACCTGGTCAGTTTCCCGCAGGGGAAGGCAGCCCATACTAGTCCATGTCTTTATGGGACCAAAGCACTCCAACCCTATTGCTGAGTAACAGAACAGTAACTTTCATTTCTAACCTTTATTGAGCTTGGTATCACAACCTCCATAATCACTTTTCCCTTAATAGTTATAACAGATATATGGACCTGGGACCTCTAAGAGGGGCAGAGTGATGAGCATGCAGAACCATTAACGATTTTGAAGGAGCATTTGAACAGGAACATGTACTAAACTAGTAATAAGATACAGAGAGATCAATTTAATTCAGGTCCAAGATATCATAAATGGGTATCCCATTATTACATTTCATTGGCATGTTTGAAAAGTCATTCCCCTGTCCATGGATGTTTTCTTTCTGACCTGAGAGGATGTTCAGTGATGTGTCATCTGGTAGAATCATTGAGAGGGAAGAAAAAAGGCATCAGGAAGATCACATGACTCATATCATTCATGACATAAAACACAACTGATACTTTTCACTTAAATTAGACCACATGAAAATTCTTTCTACAGCACAAAAGGCAGAGATTTCACACAAGGTAACCAGACACATTCAGTGCCCAGATTCGTACAGCATGGTTGATTGTGGAGAAGTCACACCCATCAGGGTGAAATTTAACATTGATAACACAAGGTGGATAAATTCTGCTTTCTGTTTGAAGTATTTCACATAATCATATGGCTTGTTGCAGCACATGAATAAAATAAAAACCATAAACATGTAACCAAGTTACAGGATTCTTTCCATTAAATCCATTTCTTATTGCATCCTCTGTTCTGATATTTTAATAATCATATGTATTATTTTGTACATCCCTGGGACAGTAATTTAAGACTTCATTAGTTCCATTGACTATATGGTATTTGGGAGAACTCTTCTTGCTTCTAATTTACAAATTGAAAAAATTATATTTACCTATCAATGTCTCAAATTGGAATAGGCAAAAGGAAGACTAAAAAGTGATCTATTTCTGTTTTCTGCTTTCCCTCTAAACCAGGTGATACTGCTTAGATTCTTTTTCCTCCTGTCTAATTTACATTTAACTTGGCTGCTGATAAAATGTCTCTAATTTGTAATTTCAACTGATTACTGATGACGTACATGGGTTTGAAGTGAATCCTATAATCAGCCTTCATTTTCAGGAGTGACTTAGGATTTTGGCTATCCATCTGAAAAGGAACTGATTTCTTTCATAGAAATTATTGAAACATTCACTATCTAAACCTGTAAAGACCTCTACAGTGTGTGTTTAATCATTAAATCACTGACAAACCTTGTCTATTTCAGATAATTTAGGTCTACCACCTGTAAAGACCAGTGCTTTTCTTTTGTTTAAGAGGCTTTCTTTGGTTTTGAATATATCCATCATGACCTCCTTTAAAGAAATTAAAACTCTGTGCTAATAGGAAATCTTTCAAGTAACACAATTGTTTCCCCATTTGGGGGATGATTTTAATAATTTAAATTATATTTGATATATTGTATTAATTTTTCACTCAGAATTTTTGCTAAGCTTAAGTTATGACATGACTAGAATAGGCTATTTCCATGGAGAAATGGCTCCCTTATTTTCATAAATAAGAATGGAAACTCATGAAATTATGAAAAAAAAAAAAAAAAGAAAGCTAAAATGGTAGACAAAAAGACTGTTCTCCAGTCAGATATCATTAGTTCTGTGACTGAGTTCTCTGCAGCTATGTCAGATGTCTTGTATGCATGCAATAATTTGGCCAGTGCAGTGAGTAAGGTGAAAGTTGCATCTTGTACCATTGTGCTACTGCTGCACTCCCATTGCCAGTAATGACAGAACCTGTCCTGTTCCAGAAAAACCTACTGCCTGTGCAGATAAAATCCTCTTAATTTGCTACTGGCTTGTAGCTTTTTTAAGTTTGTGATTAGCAGTTAAGTTCAGCTATTTGGCAGTCTGAGTGATTATCAGGTGCTCTTTTCAGTTTCTATTTAGTCTTTGTCTCAGCCTTCAGAAGGTATTTGGTGATGGCTTAGTGCAACAAGCACTTTCTAGATGGCTTCCTACTGCAAGCAGCAGGGCGATTTCAGCCAGAGAACTGCTCTCAGTGCAGAAGTGTTTCAGGGTGTTTTGAATACCTAAAACTGTCAAGATTAGTCTTTTGTCTGAACATTCTTAATATGCATAGGCAAAAAACAGGGAACAAGGAAGGAAACATTCACTGCAGGAGGAAGAATTCTTTAAAATACTGTAAACACTTTCTCTGGTGTACATACATATATATCAATGTGAGTAATCTGTAAGGTATGAAAATCCATTTTTATCTAGCTAAATATTTTTCTGTAGAAATGTGTATAATGCAACCTAAGCACACTAAGTATCCTCCTCTTTATCTGTCTTTGAAGACAAAATGAAGTAATTTTAATGTAAGATGCTAGAAGCATACTTATTCGGAGCAGGCAATAGCAAGTGCGACAGGATTACTGAGTAACTATTTTCCCCTCAGACCCTGTAAGAGGGAAAGAAAAAGGAGAAAACAGAAACAGCTTAACTCACCAAAAATCAAACCACTGCATTGTCCTCTTAGCCACTGAGTGTTTTGGGATATAAGACTGAAGATTACATCAGTACAATAAAAGCTCCCTGCCCTGTCATAAGCTGTACACTATTCAAAAAAAAAAAAAAAAAAAAAA
>VXAC01003796.1:333083-398847 GCA_013399225.1 Rhipidura dahli | reverse complement strand
CACCCTTTTTTTTTTTTTTTTTAAATTATCTTTTCCTATTTCATTTTCCCTTGGAAAACAGCTGTTCAAAGATTGCTCCTTGTGGGAATTTTATATTTCCCAAGAGGCAAGATCCTACACGTGCCTTGCAATTTCCAGCTAGCACAGCCGAGCTGGCAGCCCTAACTCTGTATGCAGCTGCCACAGGAGGGCACACGCTTGGCGGGGGCGGGGGAGGCAGGGGGGAACCAATGCCCCTAAGGAAGTAAAAAACCAAAACCAGTCAACAGCGTGATTTCATCCTTCTGAGCGGCACAGGAGGGGCCACTCACACCGCCATTCGGGGACGCTTCTTCCTATGGCCGCAGTCACCACGTCATCGGCCTCGGCATTCAGCCGCCCCGAAGGGACGCCCACGCGAGGCGGAAGGGCGGCGGGTCCGCTGGTCCGTGCCCCTCGGCCGCCCGTGCCAGCTGCTCCCGTGCTGCTCCCCGGCTGTTCCCGGCGCGGTCTTTTCCAACCTAAATAGTTGATTCTATAAATCTGTGACTACTTTGACGGCCCTGGCAGAGAGAGTCAGGACTGCCTTGCCCCATGCAGCCCCCTGGACATGGAGGTATCGAGCAGCGTGGCCGAGGCAAAGACCATTGGCACACCCTGTTTGTACCCGGTGAAGAAGTCAGCCTGTACCCATCCTTGTATTTCTTGTTTTCATTTACTCTGGACAGCTGCTGAGTCTACCTTAGCACTCCAAAGTTGGTTTTAAGGCTGAAATTTGTCCACGAAGCTGCACTTTCCTTTTGCAGGGTGTGCAACTGCTTAAGTGAGTGTTTTTTCAGGTCCATACCCCCAGGCAGAAAAAAAGCTCAGAAAGGCTTTGGACAAAACCTCCCCATTGGGAGTAATCTCAAGTCCTGGCCGCTGAGACTCTGTTTTACAAAAGGGACATTGTGACACCAGAGTTACCAACCTGCTGCTTGGAGATTAAACCAGAATCTTATCTCAGCGGAATTATAAGCAGCATTGCTCCATTGCCCCTCCAGCTGTTCCCTGCAGGGAAAGGATGCCTTCCACAGCAGCCCCATGTCCTGAGTCAGGCACAGCCAGAAGGCTGCTTCTGACCTCAGAATAGCTCAGACCCTCCTCCCTCAGCATCCCGAGCAATGTGTGGTGGTGGGATGATGGTGTGGTGCTCACTGCAGTGGAAAGACAGATACTTAGCAGATACTGCAGCATGAATATTCCTTTTGAGCCCAGAGGTGTTTTCCCTTTCTCTGGCACAATCGCTTTGGAAGTGCTTTTTAGCTGCAGACAAGGCTTTAAGTACCAGCAAAGCTTAAAAACAGCAACAAATAAAGGAGGATAATTTCTGACAAATCCTTTACTCTGCTGCTTTTTGATGCCTACACATAGCAAACCAAATAATTACATCAGGTCAAAGTGCAGCTAAGTATAGCTGAAGGGCATTTATAAATGAGAACTCATATAAGCTGGGTTCAATACAATATGTATTCTGGCCATACTTGTATTTTCTGTGATTCTTCTCATCATCAACTAGAAACGATTTGTGTCATGGACCATACCTTCAGTTTGTAGACTATCTTACAAGTGAGGCTTACATGTGGTCCTTGGACACTATTCCACTAGACACAGCGCTAGCAGATAATTCATTCCTTATCAATGCTGGCTCCTTTGGAATCCCTGTAGTAATCCATAAGAACCGAGACACAATATAGGCTGTAAAGCTTGTCTCACTTTTGAAGTTACAAATCTCTTTCATTATGTATAATAATAATTCATCATGGGGTATTTATAGTGTTCCTATAAGCTTGCATAAAACATTTATTTTATATTTGTAATTTGAAAAGTCAATATTATGTAGATTTCTAAATCTGCTTTTCTACAAACGTAGCCTTTTTTATAGAGCATACACAGCTCCATTAGTACTACTGTAAATTATCATAATGAAGAGAAAACTTTTAAGAGTATTTAGTAAATATTTTCAAAAATGCTAAATGTGTGTTGAATTACACCATTTCTATCTGTTCTAAAAGATAAACCAGCACAAACTGATAACACGCATCTGTGCTGACTGCAACAACTTCTAAATTTCAAATGCAAAAGTCAAAACTAATTCTCTTTTTTACCAGGGCTATGCAACACTGTTAACTCAGTGGCTTTTGCATAGGAACAAATGAAAGCACAATATTACCTATGAATCCTCTTTCTGGTTATATGAATCTTCTTTAATTCTTTTGCTGAACATGAATTGTTCAGTAGAGATATATTATTATTATTGAATTTGATTTAAATAACTACCCAGCCCTTTCTGTGCAATTAATACTGCATACATTATGCCTGTAAGTATGTAATCCATACTTTCAACTCAGTTTGCCAAGTATAAATTCAGAGCTGGGTACAACACAACAGGCTATTAAGTCCATCCAGTATCTTAAAGCAATGACATATTCACAAGTATTGCTATTCAATTTATCAAGAAGGCAGAATAGGTGCCTTGCCAGCACTGGTGACTACAGCAGGCCAAGCTATCTGAAGTAATATGTTGTACAATCCCCAGTAACGTGTCTAGCTTCAATCTAACAGTTCTCTATTTTTGTGATCTACCATATATTCATCATCTTGATGTCTCATTATCGGCTGTCATTGATGACACAAAAGCAACCTTTGCATCCATGTTTATGTAACTTTAGAAGTAAAACAGGTTCAGAAGTTCTTCAGTGGTGAAGATTTATATCCCACTGAATACCTATTAACTGGCTTCCTGTGGGGCAACAGATACTAATTTAGAGAGAGAGTAATAGAAAGTTAATTAAATATAAATTCTCTGAAGTGATGAACTTACAGAAAAGAGTCTGTGTTGACTTTTCCCAATGCATCTTAATACCTATCACACATTTCTGGATGTATAATTTACTCGTGTATTTTAATTATCTAAAATAAAAATATGTTATGTTGCCCTCAGACATTAAAAATAATTAAATATAAATCAGGAGTCTTATTTTAGCTGACAGCTCTTAAAACAATTCTGATTATGTGCTTCTAATAACTACACAGATAAACAAGAAAAAAGAAACAACCTGACACAAGAGGTCTTGTTATCATTAACAGAAAAAGATACCAAGAGTTCAGACACACTTGAAGGAGAGGAACTGAATGTAAAATATACAATTTCAATGTAGTGAATAGTACAAGTTAATCTAATAAATAGTTATTAATGTAGTTTAGATCTTGGCAAACATCTCCAGCAAAATTGTTAATGCACTAGCTCAGAAACTGAATTATTCAATAAAGCCCACTAACTGAAGAGGTTTAACCAATAAAGTGCAGATACTAGGTTCACATAAGAAAGCTCATTAAGAATGTTCATGAACTTTAGCAATTAATTGGAATGAGCATGGTAGTCCAGTTTTTTTGTCTGAGGCTAATTAGATTTCAGAGCAAACCATCTAAGCAAATTTGGAAACAAGATGTCAGGCATCGTCATAGATACAATTAGCTATACTCATCCTTGATGTAACTTCCCTGCAGTAAGCACAGTCACACCGTTGAGTAATTTGGCTCTATGACCATGGAGTTTTCCCAAAGAAAGAAGAATTCATGACAACTTTCTTTCCTTTGTTCTTTTTTTTTTTTTTTTCTCCTGGAAAATTTGCAGACAGTGAAAGTACAAGGGAATGACATCTCCCACAAGTTGCAGATTTCAAAAGTGAGGAAAAAGGATGAAGGCTTGTATGAGTGCAGGGTGACCGATGCCAACTATGGAGACCTTCAGGAATACAAGGCCCAGGCATTTCTCAAAGTCAATGCTAACAGCCACTCTCGGCGAATGCAAGCCTTTGAGGCATCCCCGATGTGGTTACAAGACATGAAACCTCGTAAAAACATCTCAGCAGCTGTCCCAAGTAGCATCCACAATTCTGCCAATCAGCGTGTGCGTGCCACCTCCAGCCCCGAAGCAGCAGCCAAAATTCCCAAACAAAGTCCACAATCAGGTATGGCAAAGTATTTTGAGCTTTCATTTGATTGCTTACCAGCATGTAAAAGGAGGCTAAATCAACAAGGTAACCAGGAATTGTGACTAGGAAGAGTGTGGTGCTCATTTATCCCTCCTTCTCTATGGTTCTATTCTTCTTGCTATCTCTTTACTTCCTAAAATCTGAAGAATAAATTTTTGAGCAGAAGAAGCAAAAATCCTTAAGCTTCTCTATGTGGATTTTATCTCTACTGGTTTTACCCACCTAAGGCTTGCTCTCAAATCAAAGCTTAGCTTTCCCTGTAATGTGTGTGTGAAGAGACGGGGGCATGTCAGTGAATGACTCATTTTAAGATGTCGGTGCATGATAAATTAAATAAAACACTCATCCAGATGTGTTTCTTCCCAAGTTATTTTATACCAGTCACCTAACTTATATCTTCAACATTTGTTAAAATTAATCTACTTTTACTGTCAGTTCTATTTTCATAAGGATCTTGACTTCTAAATCTGAGCCGACCTTAGACACACCAGATAGCTTCTCTATTGTGTACGCTTTAGAAAGACCATGGGCATGTCAGAGAATATGTGTTTGTCATCTTTAGGCTTTGAATCAAGGGTTAAAATGGCAATGCCTCCATTGTCTGCCAGGTAGAAATTAAAATTCTGTACATTTTGTTGGGGGAATTTTGTTCAGCACTGTGTACATAACCTACAATCAATATCAGTCTTCATTTTCTACATTGATACTTTAAAATTCAGTTATGGAAAGGTACACGAATATACAGGAAGTGCAGTTCTATATGATGGCAGTAGGGAGAGGGACAGGATGAAAAATTGAGATGTTGTAATGTTTTAATATCCTCTGAAAAACAAACTGCGAGTTTAAGGGTTTCTGAGTTACTTCTGTTTACACCAAGGGCCAATGTAAGGCACAAAATCACAACCTACCTTAAAATATGTAAGGGAAGCTAATTAGCTCTGATGCATTATTTTTCCGCTCGTGTGTTATTAAATCAAAAACTGTGAATACAACAACAAATTTCATAGCACACCTATTGTGAAATCACTTTCAAGTTACAGGCAAGAAAGGTTAGAAAGACTTTTTTAAAAGGAAAACACATTTCCTTACAGATTGGCACATTATGAATACTCATATAAAATTCTTACTGCTGTTAAAATGTTGGTGCATCTACTATCATTACTATCATTATTTTACCTGTGTATACACTTCTTTAAATTTATGTAGAAGTTACATTCAGTTTTCTTTCCCTGAAACTGAGCCCATGTTTAAGCTCTTCTGAATAATGTCTAAGCTGTTAGAAGAAAAGAAATATTTCACTTGATTTAAAACCACCATTCTACCATGGCTCTCCTTTCAGAGAAATGCATATACTTCTTATTTTCCATTGGACTCATACATTTCAAAGCAGCAGACTTTTCCATGAAGTGAAAAATCTGGTTTCTATTCCATCCTATGTGAAATTTATTAAAATAGTCAGAGGTTTATGAAATATGTATCAACAGACTATACTGCATTGCGGCCAAAGTGTGCACAAAACAGCTAATCCACTAAATCATTCTGGATATATAATTGACTTTATAGTATTTTTTACGTCCTTAGTCCAAGCAATGTCTTGACTGATTACCGGATATTCATTACTTGAGAGCTTGTAGGTTATTACATGGAAAGGTCCCTGTTAAAACCAAAAAAAAAAAAAAAACAAAAAAAACCTTTAATTTTTTACTTGAGCAAAGATTAATTCATATCAAGTACAGACAATCCCAATCATGAATAATTTTTAAATTGAACAGATAAAATGTAATTTCGTTTATTAGTTCATTTTTTATCACCAAGCACAGACTAATGCTGCATTCATCAGTAGCTTATCTAATGAAGAAATAAAAATTTACCAGGACTCACACTTATGCTTAATTTCAATTAAATAGTCACTTGCTACACAAATTATTGGTGATATTTTTGACATCAGTTATTTTAAACATATCAGATATTTTAAACATCAGTTCAGCTGTTGAGATCCAAGATTTGCTTTCTTTACTTGAGAATATCTTGACCCGACTCTTCCAGCTGTGGTGAGATTGGGATTTTCATTCCATTTTACAGTTGTTCTACAGTAATAGAAATACCCATAGGAGGACAAGTGGGGATTTTTAGCTTTATCTAACTTAGAGGTGCAACATCAGCTGAAGCAGGGGAGATGTCAGTATTGAGGCCTCAAAGAAAGCAGAAATGAGGTGTCACAGACATTAATAGTGTATCTTTTTATGACACAGCATCAACACAACCTCCTTACTTTATCAACGAGAAAGTCTTCCCCTCTTTAACAACATGCTAGCCATATTTATGCATGCATAAGACTGCTGTGTGATCACATTACTTGTAAGCACTGTATCCATCCAGCCTAGAACATAGAAACATGTTTGAATACAAATGTATCGTGATTAAGTACATATTTTTACTTGAAAGAGGTACAGGTTGTGATGTTTGTTCATGCTGAGTAAAACATTGACTTCAGTAATACTGCTTGAAGAGAAAAGTGCTATTAACCATAGGTAATTGTATTAAATATTCTCTAGTATTAGACAGCTGGTACATGGTTATTGGCAAACAGTAATTTTTACTGCCATGATCACAGATTATTGTGAACTACATTTACAACAATGGGAAACATGACACTGTGAAATTATTGGGAATTCTGTATTCAGCTACTGCTGAAGAACTCAGCTACTGCTGAAGAACTCAGCTACTAATAGATGAAAAACTGACTCTGATTATATGAAATTTTTTACCCAGATTTTATTTTTAAAAGCTAGATAGCATTCTACTCGTCTCCTTCTATCCTGAAGTACACTGCAGAATTTCTTTTATTTCTTAACAATAGATATTTACTATGTAGCTCTGTAAAAGCAGTTTACAGTCACTACCATTTTGAAACATCATCACTTCCCACCTGAACAGATATTTCTCCTATTTTGCTCAAAAGTAAGAATATCTGTGATAACTGTCAGGGAGCTATATAGCCATGGCTAACAAATTAAAGTGCTATAATGTCCATTCAGTATTTTGCACTGCTCTGGAAAATACTATGTGAGTATAAAAAAAAATATATTTATTACTGTAAGCATAATGGAGATTCAATATAGGAAGAAATAGCTAATGAGAACATCTCACACAGAGAATCTTCATGCAATATACTAAGAAGCACTAAATGACTGCCTCAAAGTCAAAAAAGTCAGGACAGCAGAAGTCAAAGCCAACACAGCTTGACCCTTTCATTTCATAATTATGGGCTGCAGCAAATGAAGTAACCCGTCACAGCTTAACAGGAATCTGAGTAATTTGACAGAGTAATCTGCATATATGCAGAAAATGTCCTATGTAGGTGGAGTGACAGGCATTTTTTTTTCCTGCATAATTCATAACAACTTAGTCCAAAGGTAGAAGCACACAGTTAGGACAAAGCTTTTTAATTACAAGGAATGCTTCAGTTAAATGGGGTCCAAGAGCAAAAATGAATTCAGGTGAAAGGAAGCTAAATAATCTCTAAGCTGCAGTGAATGTCATTGTTTCATGGATACAAATCTAAACTAACTCTGCTGCCTGCATTCAAATCACTCAACATTTATAGCAACAAAACCAGCTGAAGAATTTGTTTTGCTAAGAATGACTATATCCCCCAAACTCCTCCTGTTCTGCCAATGCTCTGTTAAACCTCTCAAAGCCATTAATTGCTTTTCAAACTCAAGAAGATCAGTCTCTGAGAATTACAAATGAAGTGACAATTAGGTCAATTTTCTCACTGCCTATATACAGACTCTGCACATTTCTAGCAAATTTTCGTTCTTTCATGAAGTAACAAATTCATCTATTAAGCTATCCACATGCCAGAACTTCTGTGATGATGGCAGAGCTCCAGCAAGTGACTTGAAAAGGAACCCAAAGGCGAAGGTGGTACTTATGTAGGCAGAATGACCTGGATCCTTGGCATCATAAATCACACTGAGAAGCTGATCATCAGGCATGAATGCAAAAAAGAGGATGAAAACTTTTTTCTTCAGTCTGTTGATACTCATAAACTACATAAACTGAGGATATTACTCCTGTCTCCATTTTTATCTATAGAATCTAGGAATCTTTTATCATCAACCTATTTTAAACACA
Organism: Rhipidura dahli; assembly: GCA_013399225.1. Taxonomy (NCBI): domain Eukaryota; kingdom Metazoa; phylum Chordata; class Aves; order Passeriformes; family Rhipiduridae; genus Rhipidura; species Rhipidura dahli. The sequence continues at coordinate 390,691 of VXAC01003796.1, read as the reverse complement.
AATTTTATGTCCAGTTGGGAATCTTTTAGGATATAAACCAGTTTCTGTGTTAGGTTTTTTATTCTTTTTAACGTATGTTCCATCTCCTCTTAAAGCAAAAGACCAAAATGTCTGCTCTAGCCTCCACTAAGGTGGCAGCCACCATTACTGCTTTTTTTCACTAAGAGAATCTTTGGCTTTCATAGTTGCTATTTTAGGAACTAAGTACCCATAATGTCGGGAGGCACCAGCCATTACTTTGATTGTGACATAACAGAAAGTCAAGTTTCTGTTTCCTTTGGACTTCATGAAAGCAAAAGCCAAGTGATGGTTTTGTTTTTCTTGTTCTGAGCCTTACTCTGCTGTTCTCAGGAATACTTGCAAAAACTGCAATCTCTGTTTTTACTTGAAATACACACTTTGATTCCCTCTTCATGAGAAGATGCTGCTCTACTTTTTTTTAGGTTCTCAAAATGTAATCAGTTCAAATCATGTTAGTTGATGCAGCCCTAATAATTAGTTAGCTCTTGACCTTGATACTGTAAGCATCTTCTGAGAAGGGCTAATATGCTCCAGATGAATTAATTGATAAAGAAAGGTCTTTAGAGCAGTAACCCCCCACCCTTTGGGGTTTTTTTTAAGGCCAGGATGTCCAGTGTAGAATCAACTCACTAATGCCTTATGTTTTTTTAAAAAACCAGTGTATTGGTTTGAAAACAAACCAGTGGGAGGTCACAAGTCAAGATTGAAATTTATAGAAAAGGTAGAAACAAACAAAATAATTTAAGGAAAAAGGTACAGATAACGTTAGATACAACCTGATACCCTAGTAGGGTGGCAGAAGCAGTCCAACTGAAGTGATCAAGTTGAAGCAATGATCTGATAGAAGGTCCGGTGCCCAACTGAAAGTCTGTGGTGGCTCTTGTCCTCTGGTTACCCAGTAGACAGGGCTGAGGCTAGGCAGTTCCAGGGCCAGCCTGTATCCAGGTGGGAATGCCCGGCTTCCCCCTCCTGGGTGGAGCATCTCACAATAGGGTGAGATAAGTCCATGAGTCATTGGGTGGTTTCTTGATGGCCCATCATCTGTTATCAGGGGTGGGTCGTTAGCAGGTGATAACAGCTAATGGCCCACAGCTGGTGGTAATAGAATACATCTATTTTTAACCTAGGACAACCAGAGATCTTAATTTCTTGTATGTGCATAGAACAAAATGTATACAAGTACTTAAACTCCTGTTTCTAATGCTTAGTTCACCTAGACCCGGAACAGCTTCACTGAAATTCATATATCTGTAAAAATGATGGTGTTTGGATGCTGCATTAATTATTTGCCTCTTATGAAGCCAGTCAAGAAACAGTGAGAACAGACACAGCTGAAACTAAATGTACAAAGACTAAGAAAATAATTTTGCCCTTTACCCATCCACACTGTAGTTTATATAATGCACATGTGCACTGAGATCTTTCCTATTCTTTTTAACATTACCAGTAACATTACCAGTGTGTTTTACTGTCTGTCTTTGCTACATATGAACTTAATCATATGTCTTTCTTTCTTTCTTTTAGCTGCTTAAAAATAAACCTTTCATACTAACCTCACCTTTAAAACAAAATTCACATACAAAGATCTTGTAGGAGAACACTCAAGAGTTCCCTGAGTAGCAGAATTACAGTGGTTCTGTTCTACATGCCTGATACAACTTTCTTTGGTAAATAACCACTAGAAAGATTGCAGGTGGGCCACACATTCAGTAAACAAGAGGAAGAAAATAAAGAAAGAATAGGGGGAAAAAAGGGTGGGGGGAAGATGTGTGTGATTTGTTTGTCAGCTCTCTCAATTTGGTGTTCATTGCTTCACAATCAGACAGATTGCACTGGGTCATCAGAGATTGCAGCATATGTGACAGGGCCTGCTCTTAAAATAACTGATGGGATTTCCTTGCTTCAGAACACAACCCATTTGTTACTTGACAGATATACAGCAAAGCAGAGGATATTTTCACTTTTTTTCTGATGAGAAGCAAAAACTTTCCCATCTATGGTGCCCTACTTCATTATGAAAATCCTTTGCATCAAAAAAAAAAAAATAAAAGAAAAAAATGAGTGCAATTGTCTGCTGGCTGGAATGGATACAACTCTGCTGAAGTCTAAAGGATGTCATTCATCTAAAATAGCAAAAAAAATTAGCTAAAGGATGAGGATGAAGATGAATGCTCTTCTATTCATAATGTGAGAGTGAATTATGAGAAGAATTTAAGCTTTTCCCTGCTTGTGCCACCTGAAGAAGTTTAGGGCAGTGCAGGTTTCTGGGAACTGAATGAAAGGAATAAAAACACCTGAAAACTGCTCTTTTCAGCTCACAGGTTCAGGGGGAGAGGGCATTCTTGACGGTGGGTTTTGTTGCTTCAATTTTTTGCTGTGTGGCTTTTGTTCACGTGTGATCAACTTTTTTCCAGTGTTTCTCTTTGAAACCTTAACCTAGACAAGCTAGAAAGCCCAACAATTTCAGTATCTTCTTATTTTTGGAGACAGATTTTATATTTGATTAGATAATTCAAAAGCTTCAAAGATATTCCAGAAACTGTTACTATCTTTACACTACAGTAATAATCAATTAATCCGTCTTTGTTGATGATAAAGCTGGATGGTATTTGAAGAGAAACTAATGATCTTGCTGTCTGCTTTGAGAAGATAAGACTCTGCTCCAAACTCTGTTTTACCCTATGATAAGGAAGTTGCTACTGCGCCTTTTGGGTAGTGCAAATTGTTATCCTGTCTGTGTGGGTGTTCTAGTCAGATCCTCCTCACTGAAGTTTGTTCCACCACCTACTCATGAATGCTACTATCTTGGAAAAACCTGCCTAATTTTCTGTGAATAAAAATGTGAAAGTTTGTTGCACAGCCACATTTGCAGTGCTTCAAACATTCAATCAGTGTGTTCATCAACCAACAAAAAGACAAGAATAAATCTGGATGCTACTTCTGCTGCCTTTCCTATTTCTACTGCTGTTACTACCTCAGCTGCTGTTGTTTCCTGTGGCACTGACTGAGGATTTTGGCCACCAAATCACAGCCACAGGGCTATAAGGATTATAGAAATAACTTCAACAAGACTACAGAAGATGGTGTATCCACCTCCAATTCATTCTGTGCCACTGAAAGAAAGAGTTGAAAAGACAAGATATTTTGTCAAGGAGGAGTAATAAATCAGTCATTAAGCCAAGAACTAGCAGTAGGTCTCACAGGGAGCTATACATTCAGAGTGTTCAAGGCTCTTTAATAGAATTATGATATTAGATAATATGACTACATAGGTTTGTGCCTGTCTGGAAGACTGCCAAGATAACAGGCCAGTTACCTATTTTATAATTTCCGGAATTATTACCACACATTCAGTATTTACTATTCAGTGACCATCTTTTACCTGAAGAGGCTTTGAATATTGATTAATGGTATTTCATGGTTATGACTGATCCCACATCCCAGATGTATTTGGCACAAATACTTTGAGTTTCATTCTTACAATTCACCATTTTCAAACTAGTGTGCTGGGGTTGTAGGGGTGATACCATATTTTATTTTATTTGCAGCACAGAAATAACAAGGGTGAAGTCTGGATTGTGAATACTGATTTAGCTCTTGCAGTTTAAAATGCTGCCACTCAAAGTATTTGTCTTGCTCAAACCAGAAGTTATTGCCCCAAATCTTGATGGCAGGAGGAAATAGGTGTGTACTGCTCAGCTTTCCCAGTTCACAGTGTCAAGCCTCATATTGTCATAAAGGCATCTGTGACAGCTGATAAACTATAACAGAGCTCTTAAATTGAGATAGATGAAGAGATGGCATTGGGTTTGCTTGTATCACTCCTACTGTTGGGGGTTTAATTTCCATAAGAGGAGGAGGCAGAGAGATGGAGACACTATCATTTAAACTGCTCCAGCTAAACCCATTAAGAACTTGTGAGTCATAGCTCTTAGACAGAGGCACCTTCTGTTAGTCAGAGGCATTGTTCTAATCTCTATAACAACTGCACTATCCACCAGGCAAAGAAAGGATCAGAGGAATGGTCCCTGCCTCAAAACACCATCTAGGAATCAGTAGAAAACACACTCATCCAGTAGAAACTTAGCTGAATTCCATGAAAATAGCTCTTATATAAATGAAATAAACAGGAAGAGACCAGGTTGACTGTATGTCAAATATGAGTCTAAGTGTCAGGTGTGAAAAACAAGAAAAGGGGTTGCATGTCACAGATTGAAATATTTACAAAAAATGATAATTTTCATTCTGTCGGTGTTCTAATAACCCTCTTTGTATATGTTTATCATGACAGTGCTTTTGAAGAAGATAGTGTAATATTAAGTATCACCCACTTAAATTTTCTTGCCAGTAGATGAAAGAATTAACGAGATTCAAAAAGCAAAGCGGAAAAAAAAGACAAGTGCAATTCTCTTCTTCAAATAAAACTCCTGCTGTTCCTTCATGGTATCTTTCAAAAATTGCTCCATTACAGGTTAATTAAATGTGGCATATATCAAATATGCACACATTACATATATACTACAGAAATGCTGAGTAATTTGTCTTGGAATCATGTTTAGTTACAACAGCACGAGCCAGTTACTAAAAAATGAGCCAATTCAATCATTTTTGTTAGCAGCCTAAATTTTACCTTCATTCAGTCTAGGGCATAACTGTATGAAATTATAGGATGAAGTTGAGTTATCACAGGACAGTCAAAACAAACTGCATTCTTCTGCTTTAGAACAGACATTTCATACAGATAAATACAAATGCACCAGTTTATATTTTCACACATTAAAAAAAAAAAAAGTCTAAGATATATTTGATCCATGGTTTTGAGAGATAGGATGAAAAAGAAGGATGAGAGAGAAAGGTGCCCAGTGCTGATAAGAGCAGTCAAAAAACCTGCTTCCAGTTGTTCTTAACCAATATCAATTATCGACTGCATTTGCTTCAGCTTGCACCCCTCCCCCTCAGCTTTGAACTACTGCAATAGGCACTGCTTCCTGGACTGCTTCTCACACAAGTTTTAGGTAAATAGCTAACACTGAAATTTCACAGACTATGTGCAAACACCTCTTTTAGCAACCGTTTTCCCAATAAGTACTCTCTCACTGAAATAGATACAGCTGAAGTCAGTGCATTACTTATACATGTGAAGAAATTTCAAAACCTTGCAAGTTCAAACACCAGCTAAAGAAAGGAAGAGAATTAGGATATCTGCTACAAAGCGCTGATGTTTGGACATTTCTGAGTGGGAGTCCCAGCTAGCCAGACTGTCATCCTCCTGAGAAAGTCAGGGAAGTTTGAGAAATGGGCTAAGTCAAGTACACTATCCAGTTAATCTTTCTGAAAAGCTGTGTTCAAACTCAACACTCAGTTTTGGCTATTTTCATCAGAAAACTACAAATACCTATAAATGTTGATGAACTACCCATTTTAATTATATATTTAAGGATCTTGCACCTCCCTCCTGTCTGTTCAAGGGAAAAGGATGACAGGGTTGAATCATTTTGATGATCTCATTTTCATCTTTGAGAATGACATTAGACATTCTCTTAGCTTCTTCAGAGTGCATGATGGCCCAATTAGGAAGCCTGGCTATACTCATGATGTTAAAGACTGAGATATGAACAAGAGCACGTTTTAAAGAATTAAACATGGAATGATGAGTCTCAGATATGTTCTAGTAGAAAGACAAAAATGATAAGAATTAAATGTTTCTCTTAAGTAGGAGTTAATGTCAGGAATGATGTAAAGAGCGATCTGAATGTAAAATCTTAGGTTTATTCACACCAGTATACCCTTAATTCTGCTTCTGTCCATCTTGGCATTGTGCAAATGCAGAAGTCATTCAAAGTCCCACTCTTCTTTCTTTCTTTCTTTCTTTCTTTCTTTCTTTCTTTCTTTCTTTCTTTCTTTCTTTCTTTCTTTCTTTCTGTCTGTCTGTCTGTCTTTGTCTTTTTTTCTGTTGTCCTCATAGTTTTACTATGGCTTGTTCTGGACCACTGTCTGAAGCCAAGTATAATTTTTCCTACATTCTACCAATACTTGAAGTCTCTTCTAGTATTTTATCTTCCAAGTATTTCCATCTCAGCTTTGCATTAGAACATGACTTGAGGTGTAGCTTGCAGCAAGTTAAAGGCTGTGACCTCCCTGACCCCAGAAATAGCTCTGAAAATTATTGTGGCTCTTATTTCTGGAAGAACTCTCTCCTCTGTTCAGGGTTGGAAAGTTGTGACTTTTTTTTTGCCCTATGACAAGATTGCCTCTGGGTGCCTTACCTAGTAAAAGCTAAGGATTAGCCATCCATCTAGAACTCCATCTCTCTTTCTTGTTTGCTCTTCTGGGCATCACTAATAGAAAAGGAACAGACATCAGATGAACAGAGCTACATTCTGATTGCAAAGTATAAGTATAGACTTCAGGGAAATTCAATACATAACCTGTTCTAAATTTCTTCTGGTGTGCAAGATAAATTCATTTGCCTTCTGCAGTATATGATGAACAAATCACACTTTTTAAAGCTGATTACTGTACAGCCAATAGAGAAAGATGGAGTGAAAGCATAACCAAAAGGATCTTCATTGAAAATGAATGATACTTACTTCTCATCTTCATTCAGTCATTCAGTTCCCCAAAATCAAACACAGATGACTGAGCCCTAAAACACACTTGAGAAGTCATTCCCCCAAAGAGGGAAAGGGGGACCTTGCATTTGTGGATGAGAAAATTTCTTCCTGAGTGTGGGTATATTTACCCCATCAGTATAAAAGAGATATACACAATTGTGATTTATGCAATTCAGAGGAATAAGAATGATAGCAATTGGTATGCCAGAGGGGAAGAATCTATTGAGTGAAAACCTGTGAGAGACATGCTCAAATAAAATAAAACCAGCTGTACTTGGTTTTACTTATCTTTATGGATATAAAAACTGCAAATATCCTCCACATAATCTTATGGTTCATTTATGTCCCCAGTAAAATTAAGCCAGGTATCACGTGAACTTTTACTTTACATGGAAATAGTGCAAAATTATGATTTCTTATGGTTTCAACTGTGGTTCAACTGGGGCTGACAAGAAGAGTATTTCAAATCTAACAGTATAAAGCAAAGCTAAGTGTTGCAAAACAGCAGGCCAGGCACTTAAAGATGGAAAACCTCAGCACAAATTCTTGAGAAATGAAACTTCTAAGATTTCAACACCTCTGTGATTTCAGAAATCACTAGAAAAAAACCCAAATTAATTCATACCCAGAACAGCCCAAATATATGTCTCTGAAATACATGTATTGATATTTTGGCCTCATGTAATACATACAGAGAATCAGGATGAACTTTTGTGTGACTGGCTGTATTTGTCCTGTACTAATCAGCACAAAACCAGGACTCTATTAAGGCATCAGTCTTTCCTGTGATCAGTGGGTTACTACTTCAAGGAAAATCAAGGATACCTTAACTAAACTTGTATGTCTAGTAAAATACTAAAGAAATGCTGTTGAATTTTCATATTCCTTCTGTTATTTGTATGAGAAAACACTGTGCATTGTACACATAACTGTAAGGAGACAGTTTTCAGAGGCTCTGACAAAGATACTGAGGTTCAGAATGCTGGAAGCTATTACATCCCAGAGAAATCCTAAATCTTAGAAAGCACAAGGAATGCCAAACTTGGTAAACTTCAGTTCTGGCAGATGTAAACTGTTTGAGACCCAGAGTGGTTTACCATGTAAGGTACTCTTACAAATAGAAGATGCTAAAATTGTAGTTGTGGAGGTAGCTGCTTAGTTTACAGTTCAGTAATTCATCCAGCTGTGAAAAATATGTGGGCAAAATTACTTAACCATCTCTGCTTGCATCCCCAAATCCCATGTATAGGACACAAATCTTGTCAATATCTTAGTGAAGGCAAGGGATCATAGTCATTCAGGCATGCAATGAATAACTACCTTTTTGACCAGTTGCATTTTACTAGGAATTTATAACTGCTGATGGCTTTATTTTATACTTAGATGCTCTAAAAGTAATTTCATTAACAGAACAAAATTGATATTCAGCTGTGGGGTCCATACACTATGAGCCATGAAATACAAGCAATTGTGACAGACTTTTTTTTCAATTTTAAACATTAGGGTCATATTCATTTATCACTATTTTTTTTCTTTTTGTTCCTAACATTTAAGTAAACCATAAATTTGAGTAAAACACAGTCTCAAACACTTTAATGGCATGAACAAGTCTTTCATGCTGTTGCACAAAAACTTATCATCACATGCCTTTGGCAATAGAGCATTTGTTTACAGGACAAGTCTAAGTGTTTCAAGGACATTTGCCCTTTTGGATATATGTTAGTAGCAGGAAATGAAAGACAACTAATGGGGAGTTATATAACACAAGAAAAATTTAACTGAATCCCAGTGGCTGACAGGTGAAAGTGGGAGCATGTGTGACTCACACATCAAGAGGAGTTTAACTAATAATGTAGAAATAATACACACATACATTACACTACAGTTCTTCTTCTGAGTGACTGTCTTTGAGGATTACATAATTGCAGTCCAGCTTTACCCAGTGTTGTTGACCTGCAGTAAAATTTCTTTTAGCTCTCATTATGTTAACTAGAAAATAATGCTTGAAATGGTGGGATAATGAGTAATCGATTTAGCAAATCCTCAGCCAGATAGACAGGTTTTAACCTATATTACTTTGCTTTTGGTTCAGGTGATATTATTCAAGTCCTAGTCATAATGGTATACTAAAAACACATCTGTATGAAAAGTCTGAATTTGGATATGGTGGAATTGAGTCTCTGATTAATGCACCCTATGAATTCCAGATTCTAAGTCAAAATGGAAATTTATGAGTAGTTTTTGTCACTTATTTTTTTTCAAGATGAAAAACAAAATAATAAAATATGATCAAAATGAAAGAACAGAAATAGGAAAAAAATCTGGAAATGCTGCTTTCAGTTTTGCTGTTTTCTTATTCTACCTTCGCAGCTTTCACTCTCCCAAAATCTAAACAAATACTTGGGTTCATGAAAGAAAAAATAGGCTTTTTTTTCACATATCTCAAAAAGAAAAATGAACCCTGGGTATACTTAAACTTCAATTTTATTTCTTAAAGCATCACTGAAAAGATGAGAACACACCTAATAGCCATATATGTCACTGTATATTGCAAGTCAATTGTATGTGGGCTGATATATTACCAAAAATTTGTCTGTTTTGATTACACAGCTTTTTGGAAACTATTAAACCAGATTAAGATCTACTAACCAGTTCCCAAAACCTTGCAGAGAACACCGTCTATACAGTTTTTTCCAACAATCCTAATAGCATCTTCCTTCACATAGAAACTGAAATTGTTTTTGTTATTATTTCCCCTAATTTTTCCCAATGTGTTCAGAATTGCTTTACCATTACTACATGTACTCTAACCTAAATCACCTGCAAGAAAAATGATCTTGCTGTGTAGAGACGAACATGCATGTAGAACATCTGAGTTAATTAGAGGGAAGTCATGATTTATGCAGAAACTGAACATTATAAATAAAAAGGTTATGTTTATACATAATATATTACCCCCTAATTTGAGGATCTGCAGATTTTCTTATTGAAAAAGGCAAAATGAAAACAAAAATCAGAGAATATTTGGTCTGCAAATACGGTGCTGCTTTCTCCACTGTGACATATTTTAAGTTAAACTTATTTTATATCATACTTTTTCTCTTCTGCACATTACAGCTTTAAAATTCTCAATTTTTAACATCATAAATTGTTGTAAAAACTCTTTTAAAATACATTCATGAGATTTTTCCAAGTTGCGTTATACATATTTTGTGCGGGCCAAATGTATCTCCAAAGACTTCTTTAGAGTTGTAGTGAGATATATTTCCTTGGTTCAATCAAAAAGAAAAATTTTTTAAATGGAATAAAACAAGTGAAAAATAATTCAATACAACAAGAAATGATCTAACTAAGTTTTGCTAACCTCATTAGGGAAAGAAAAGACTTCATAAAAATCTATCAAAGGACAAATTTTACACAGAGAGAGAACAAAGTCATGCTACAGTAAAATCAAAACCAGAAATTGAACCTCTTGGGTTCAAGATTGTAAATACTGTCTATGTGAGAACAATCCCCAGGAAAAAGTTGCAGCAAATTTTCTTGTGAGTTTCCTTGTTTAGATACAGAACAAGTGTCCTGAGAAGCACACCAAACTACAGCAGTGTAGTACAAGTAATATTATCAAAGGGGCAAGAGAAAAGTAGACTTCTGACTCCTGTCTTCTTTCAGTGGAAACTAAGCTCAGAGTTCCTTTGGACTTCTCTTGGAAAAATGTTAGTAATGTCTTTGAGACAAAGACATATTTTCATGTAAAAGTTAATATTTGTTTAGCAATTCAGTTCACATGTGTAATTGAAATATCACTATTGCTTAGACAGTCTTGTGTATTTGACAGAGGTCTAAGAGTGTTTTATGGCAATCACTGTATATGTATCATCTCACACCACACATTTACCACAGTAAGCAGTGTTTATCTAGAATCTGAGATTTAGTTTAATCCCCATTTCAAGAGGGAAAAAAATTACTAGAGACAGGAACAGAAATACTTACTGCTGCATTTGTAGTTGGCAGATACAGAGAACAGTGTTACATCTGAAAACTTTAAAAACTGAGCACTTGCCTGGAGTTCTTTTTGCTTTCATTGTATATATTCTTTATTATAAGACAAATGTGCTTTTTTGGGGCTGCAATGAAATCCCTCATTCATTTTGATATTAAGTTCTTTACAAAAATATCTTATGCTTGATTAATAGATTAAAAAAACCCTAAATTATTACAAGCCCAGCATTATCATGGACTGCTTATAACACCATTGTTACTTTGTTAAAGGACTGATGGCTCTAACCCTTGATAATATTTATCCTTTTCACATATACAACACATATATAAAATTTATTAATCATGCATCAACCTGTTATAATCTGAACCTCTACTTCTACAGCTACCAAATTACATTCATAGTTTTGACCTCAAGTAATTAGTTTCAAACTTTGAATGTCATTATAGATGATACAGGGAGTTACCAAGCACTGAGATTTGGCATGTAAGACATATAAATACTCATGTCCTTGGTGTGTGAACATTTTAGTTTAATTAGTGTAGCCCCTAATGGTTTTAATATTCTAGCATGCTAAATATGAAGTCATGGGTTTAGAAATAATTATTTGGCCAATTGTTTTCATAGTTTTTAAAAAGAAAACAAAATAAATACTCCAAACCTTTTCACAATCTGTTTCCCCCTTGTAAATATCACAGCTATTTGCCTGTATCTCTCTGGTTTACGAGAAAACACTCTTTAGCTACCAGATGACTTTATTTTTTAGCAGTCGATGTGATGCTGGAAATGATTTTGTAAAGAACACTCTGAGGTGGAAGGTGTTTGGCTTTGTTCCTCTTGTTTTATGGCTTCACTGGGTAATATTGTTTAAAAAGACAGAGAAGAAAAAAAAGCAAAGCAAAACAAAAAAACCCTCCCTGGGACTGAAATACTTTGTATGTGTTGTTGTTTGCAGTGCATGCCAAGACATTCATGGGCACCAGAGCCAACCTGGCGAGCTAATTAAATAAATAAATGTATATGTTTAAAACAGCCTTATAAGGAGCATTGGAAAACTGCAAGATGAGCGAATATCTTATAACTTCTTCCGCAGGTGCGAGGATAGCTACAAGCCATGGACTTTCTGTCCTGCTTCTTGTTTGTGGCTTTGTGAAGGGTGCTTTGCTTTAATCTAAAAGTGCTGACTTTTTCCAATATCACTTTCTCTTCTTAAAGCAAAGAGCAAATCGCCTGTAAAATCCACGGAGCGGACAGCAAAGTTGACCCTAACCTCCAACCACCACTCTGCACCCAATGTACTCTAAATCTCTACACAAGGAGCACCTTCTTCAGGAAGTACAAACAAAATTACTAAATAAATAAAATAAAATAAAATAAATATTATAAAAAAGAAGAGGATACCACATGTTTTCTTGATATATATTATTTTCTTTGGCGTACCACTGATATTTTATTTGAAGAGAACTGGTGTGATGTAATCAAACGTTTTGTAACAGCAAGACCTAGTTTCCTTTTCTTTCGGCAAGGAGAAGCCTCATCCTTGACTTCTCAGGGGTTGGCCTGCGAGTTCTCAGTGTTACAGAATTAACCATGGATGACATTTGGTTTCCTATACTGAAAGAACCGTTCCAGCCTGGAAGCAAAAAGACGCCAAATAATGAAACAAACCATAGTGATTTAACATAAATAAAATACACTGAAACTTTATCAAAAAGCCTTTTTTTTCCTTTTTTTTCTTTTTCTTTTTTTCTTTTTTTTTTTTTTGCATGAGGAATAGGGAGGAGAAAATATATTCTACAAAGCAGCTCAGCAGACTGGGGGATGATGTTTCTGAAAAACATATGAGAATATTTTTCCTTTGAGCTTTTTTTGCTTTTTGCTTTTTAATATATTATTCTTTTTTCCCTGTGAGTTTTTTCCTGTCTTTCTGTTTGTTTCTTGTTCAATGGTGGCAAGTGCCAACTTAGGCCAACCCCTGATAACTGTGTGGAGGTTTATATATATACATCCTTTTTTTTTGTGTGTGTGCGTTCTATATTTCAGTGTGTTTTCTCTAATTTTGCAACTCCTGTATATGCAAAACTACTTAAATTCTGTAAATTGCTTACAGTCTGTGTGATATAACTTCAGAGTAGACATACTTTGGTCCTCATGCAAGCAGTTTTTAATATTATCTATATGTCGTGCCACCAAGAAACGTTTATTTCTTTTTTTGACAGAACATCACTTTTTAGTTTGTAATTCAGTAATGTGTGGATTTTGTAATGCATATTTTCACTTTGACTGGTTTGACCCCCTTCAGCCCTCCGTTTACTCTGTAAATGCACATTAAAATTTGTTATGGTCTCTAGACAACGAATTATTTTAGTTTGTATATTGTGTTGAAGTTCAGATGCTGAAAGCTCTTTGAACTTGTGATGTTTATGGAAGATGAAGTGATTCAATCACTAGAGACTGTAAAATGCAGGTTTGCAGTCAAACACGGCACGTGAAGGAAGGTTAGAAACAGACAAATAAACCAGAACATGTCTTTTAAGGATGTTCTTTTGGTAAAGAGTTTTAGGAAAGTGAATTTATTACACTGATAAAATATATTTGCATCACAGCTCCTTCTACATGGCCAAAGAAGTGTCTTTCTTCGCTTTTTCTGAAAGTGGATTGTCATTACTCATTGATATTCTTAATTAAAATACTTTTTGTCTGTGAACTGAATGTGAGAATTTTGCTGTTGAATGATGTAAAATGCGTTACATGAATTACATTCATTAATGCAGGAAGGAAAAATTGCTACCATTTGCAGCTGCAATCAGGAAGGTTTTTTTCCTTTTTCCCGTCTTTCCACTGATGCTGAAAAATTCACACCCTTTCATTTATCAGCACAGACAATCACATACACCACATGCTTATTATGATCTATTTATAGCAGCATTAAGTATCTGCAGTGTGGTCAGCTGTGTGATTTCTCCTCACTTTGTAAGTACTGCAAAAGAAATTTAAAAAGTATGTTTAATATCTCACCAGTCTGTGGCCTACAGGCCTAACATTTTATTTCAAAATGCTCCTAAGTCTGATGTCTTCCCCCATTACTTTCAAAGGATAAAGAAAAAATAAAGTCCTAAAATCAACATTTTGTAAACCTAATGGTTTGGAAGAGGTTAACATATTTGTGCAGATCTAATTTCCCATACATTCTGTAGTATAAGCTTGACTGGAAATAGTCTTACTTTGGTTTTAGAAAAGTCTTAGCAGGAATTAAGGGAGGAGAAGTTTATCATTATACAAACAAACCAGGAGTAACTATCAGGGGAAAAAGTTCAAAATTTCTTTTATTTCAACATAAAATTTATGACCCACTTGGAATGTTATATATTCAGAAAGTTTTTCTCCACAGTTATAACAGTTTATCAGCCTACTGTTATAGAAATTAAAAACTGTCCCCATTAAAATGTTCTGAATCAAACCCAGTATTGTGGATCAGAGAAGACACAAAGAGGAAAAAAAGAGTCAAGGGTGACAGCTTATTTGAAGTCTCACTTTCTGAACACACCTGTGGAACCAAACTTTGAGAGCTTTGGAGAAAAATCTACATTTACTCTGTGAAATGGATATCTATGACTATATGATGTGAGAATCTCCTGCCTGGAGCTTGGAAACTTCAGTTTCCATTTGTTTTAGCTGGAACCAAATGCTTAATGTCACATGTGTTTTGTTTGTTTACTGTGTCCATATGTCATGTATGAATATTCTGTGTATGCACAGTCATAGCGACTGCCCATCATGACATGTGGCATTTGACAGAGCAGTTTAGCCTTATACTGCTAAAGTTGTTACTATGTTAAACTGATAATTGTGTTTTGCTTTATGCTGTTAGCTGCTTGGATATAAATCATCATGTACTAGGAATTCAGATTAAAGGACGAGCTGAAATTAAAAACAGAATTCTAGACCACTTGGATTAGTGTGATGCAGCCAGAAGACATTAGCATATTGTGATCTGCCGTTGTTCAACTGTGTCAGCAAAAAAAAAAGGACAAAAGAAATCCATGGGACTTTTGAAAAAACCTTTAAATTTATTATGAGATGAAATTGTCCTCCTTCCCCTCTCAGGGCAACACACTGAAATGCTTCAGATGAGGCTAATCTAGCCCTTTTGCTTGCAGATCTAGAGCACAGCTTTAGTTTCTGCCAGTCTCTGTGGATGCAGAAGCAACATCTAACAGGAGGAAATACTGCATTTCTAAATTCTGTACTGTGTCTTAACAGCTGTTCTTCAAATTGAGAATCTGCCTGAAGCTCCTAGAATTTCCCAAAATAGAAGTTAAGATACGGTAGCCTCCATTTTTTCTAAGAATTTTGTTATGAATAATATTTGGCATAGGAATGGAACTACTACCATTTTCTGCCCTGTGCAGTTCTAGTTAGGATTTAACACAAACAGATAAAAAAAAAAAAGTGGCTTAATTAAATCCTGAAAAGCTCCATGTTGAGTTGAGTATCTAGAAGGGCAATTTGCATCTAGCAGTGGTAAGATATCTCAACTCAATGTCCTTAACCTCTTTACAAAAAGTGTCTCGTTTTGAGGTGCTCTTTTACATGACTCATACTTCTCAATTCATGTCCCCAAAGCCTCATTGTGTATGTGACTTTCTTTAGATCGTTCCAACAGGTTTTGTTTTTAATAGAAGAATAAGCATGGGTGAGTATGAAACTCTTATTTTATTTCAAGGTATATGCCAATTACACTCAATCACGTTGAGATCTGATGTATCACCAGGCTGAAAGAAACGTGTTCCAGCCCTACGAGATGTCAGTGAAAGCCTTTGTTCTACATGGAAAAGAGATCTGTGGCATTTTGGTACTACTATCAGGGATTAATGCTGCAACAGAGCCTGTCTCAAAAATTCTCTTTTTCAATAGGTTACCAATATTCTTTTAAGCTCTGGAACTTCATGCATAGAAGTTGCTGCATAACATGTTTGAACTTCTCTTTCTTAATTGTATTTGCTAGACTTTGCAAAGGAATTTGTGGAGCATGAGGAGGGCTCAGACCATTGATTTAAAAAAGCTTGGCAGACTAATTTAAGATTGACAGTTTCTCAGATCTCACATTAGGAAAGTTACTAGAAAATTTGAATGGTAAACACTGAATCTATCAGAAGTAATTGTTATTTCTTTTGCATTCTCAAAATTGAATATTTATATTGCAGCACTACCTGAAGGCAAAGATCAGAAGTAGGTATAAACATGAGACACCATGGCAAAAGCAATACGACTGTTTGGAAGTTCATCCTTTTTCATGTAATTCAGTGCCACTATGACTCAAGATCAGAATATACTCTAGAACCATTTTTTTCATGTTCATTCTTTAAAGTACTTTTGCTTCATTCAAAAAAAAATGAGGAAGCAGTGACCAGTGCAGAAATCTGAATGCTTGCCGAATATTTTTCATTGTTAAGCATTTAACTCCTACTGATTTTAATTTCTAATGATCTTAACTTCTAATGATCTCAAGTGATGTCATCATTCATAATTAAAAAAACAAAAAAAACCCCTCCAAAGCAACTCAAAACCAGCACTGCTGTCAATCTTCAATTTCTTCTAACCAAAAAAAAAAAAAAAGAATTCAAACCTTTGTCATTTGCAGGGTATGGGAACATTTGTCTATGATATTACTATTGGTAAATGTCAAATGTTGTTTGTAGAGCTAAAAGCATTAAGAAGAAAGAATGGGATCATCATGCTTTGTAATATAAATTTTTAAAGGTTAATCTGCCATGATTAGCTCAACTAAACAATGATAAGCACACAGCAAATTGATTAATCCAACTCACCATAAATGCCTTCAGTCTTTTGTTCTGAGCTTCCTAAATATTGATTTATTTGATTTCACAGTCATAAAGTTTGCACATACATTAACATAGTTGAAAGATTATACATATTTTTTCTAGTGCTGTTCGTCCAAACAATACAAGAAGAAAGATAAATTTGTCTGTAACAATGAATTACAGTCAATTGGTGGAAAAACTTGCAAAGAAACCAAAGTGTGCTTTCTTGAGAGTCAAATTTAATTGCAATCTTATTTAATTTCTCCTTTTTGTGCTGCTTTTTTTTGTCAACATTTCAATCTAAAACATTACTGTATATCTTATTACTCCTTACAAGGTGATGGGATAAAATAATGTCACCTTTGTTGTGCAAAATCTAGGGGGAAAACACCAATCTTTTCATTTAGCAGCAATCTCAACTCTCACTGTTTACAGTGTCCTATCACCTGAAAATATTTTGAGATTACACTATATATATGTAGTCTAATTTCCAACTCTACCACATTGCTGGTAGGGATGGCCTTCAGATGGGAGCAAATGATTTTTTCAATTATTGAAATGCTCCTTTACATTGATATTACAACACAGAAAGAGGTCTTATGTGTATATAAGACTATTTTCTGAGTGACAGCTCATAAGGAAGCCAAAATGTACATAATAGACTATTAATTCCTTTCTTGTTTTTATATGCCATGAACTTGAAAAACAAGAGAGAAGATTGCATCTGACAACCAGCTGCTTAAAATAAACCATTTCATTTAAACCTTTGAAGAAGCAAATTCCTTATTGAAACAACTCGTGTAACTTTTTAAATTATATGGTGTTTAAATTTTTAAGAAAAGTTATATATATTATATATAATATCCTTATATATAAAATGGAGAAAGAAGAAAATAATAACTTCTTTTTCTCCTTCTGATAGAAGATTATGTTCATTCTGCTGCTGACTGTCTCCAATACCAAATTATTTAAAAGACCCTTTAAATCACTGGCAACCATACTTTTTAAAAAAATAGCTTCCAATCTTTCTGATCATCTACAATACACTTTAGTTTTTGGATGTTAACCAGCACTGGTTCGGGTTTTCAAAATTTTGCTTTTTCGTCATAAAAGAAGGAATCCACACTTTATTAAAAATAAATGTCAACATGTTTACTAAACCACCTTAATGTCTTTTTTCTTTGGTGATTCGGGTACAAGATATATTATTTTTGTTCTTATATTTAATTTTCTCAGTGGGGCTAAGCACTAAAAAAAAGACAGGGGAAAGCAGTTCCTAGTTGTTCCACCTACTAATTGAAACCTTATGTAAGAGAGTAAACAGAGGTGTGAATCTTTCTGTTTCCCTACAACAGCAAAGAATGAAGAACCTTCACAGGGACTAACAAAAAATCACTGCTT
Organism: Rhipidura dahli; assembly: GCA_013399225.1. NCBI lineage: Eukaryota > Metazoa > Chordata > Aves > Passeriformes > Rhipiduridae > Rhipidura > Rhipidura dahli. The sequence goes on along the minus strand of VXAC01003796.1, from coordinate 372,833 downwards.
TAAAAATGACATTGATAGTTCAACTTCGCAACAAGATGAAACACAATGAAATGGAATGCAATTTCTTTAGCAAAATGCACAGCTTTGTCTTCCAAAACTATTACTCTTCCCACAGATACGAAAGTTCTTGCAGTTAGGACTTTGAACAGAGGAAGTTTTTGTCCACCTGCAACTGCACAGTGGTACCCCCAAGGAGACTCAGCTGTCTCCCCTTTCACCATCTCTGTCTGACATATGATTGTTAATCATGAGGGCACTCAGGGGATGAATATATAATACAGAATAATAATTTTCTATACTTATATCTTTTTTTTTCCACTATTTTTAACAGAAAAATCTTTTTGTATCACTTAGTTAACTTTATTTTTAAAACTAAGGCAATGTTTACGTAATTCATAAGTATTGGAGATAGTTTGTTGGGATTATATTTCTAAATAGTTCTCAGCATTCAAGATAACAGAACAGGCTTTAAAAGTCTCCCTGTAGTATTCTAAAGCTTTTTATGTGTCGGAACTATTTGCATTAATGAGAAAAAGCAAAACAAAAACCAAAAACAAAACCCCTCCTCATCTGGAGTTCCTTCTAGGCAGGAATGAAAATGCTGAGGAAAGGAGGAGTGATTCCAGTGAGAGTGGTCTGAACTTTACCTTTAACCTTTCCAGTATACTTTCTGGACGTAGCAAGGGAGTAGGTTTTGAAAGAACCTCTGATGTATGTGCAGCAGCAGAATAATGAATGCAATTCTGCTGTCATTCCTGTACAAACCACAGGACCTACTTAGTTTACATGATCACTAGGTACAAGGGCAGAATATGTGTCACTGTCTGGATTCTAGAAATATTAATGCCTGGAGCTGCTAGGTATAGGCTGCTCCCACCACTGGACAGGATTTATGTAACTAGAAAAGTTGTTTCCTTTCTAAAGCTCCCAACCCATAGGACAAATAAAATGCAGAATACTGAAAAATAGTGAATATTTAACAAAATTCCTCAGGTGTCTCCCTTACTCTCTGTGCTTGTGATTGACACTGCTGATATAGAAGTAAGTCCAACAAAACTGTTCTCCTCCACAATAACCTCCACAGATTGACTTGGAGAATACTGTTTGACCTGAAGTTTACATCCCAACTTTCTTTGAATTTTGAAAGGTACGTCAATGTTGAAGTTGAATATAAGCAAATAGAAAGAAGCCAAATAACAAATTGTGCCAAAATTCTCAGACAAAAAATATTAAATATGATTTATCAATAATCATATATATCTAATATTAAACCAAACTCTTTTATTAGACACTTTAACAAGTCACTGATTTATAGTCAGGAGATTTAAGGAGAAATCTGGGAATTATGCTCTATCATGCATTTTGTTTCAAAAATAGCAAAACTTAGAGCTGCTTGCAAAATTTAATGCTTTTTATTATGGTTATCTATAAAGGTAAACAATATAGGTATTTAAGCCATGAAAATGTACACAGAACACACAGAATTATAGACAGACCTGCTAATGGTAACACAGTTCTTTTTCTCAGCAGATGGATGAAGCAGATGGAAGGCCTGTGTTTTCTTCACACTTTTCCTACTGATCAGTAGTTGTCAGCAATAATGTCAATTCTATTCCGGAAATATGTATGCAGTTATTTTTTTTCTTATTACCCACATTTTTTTTTTCATGAGACTAGGCTTTTGGTAGTCCTTGGAAATATGTTAACACAGAAAAACACCTCCGCAGTTGTATTGAAGTATGTGGGCCTTGAAGTATATTTGCTGGACAAATATAATCGGGTTTTCCTTAGGAAAAGAAAGACATAATATTACACTGTAAGATGAGTTTCTTATAAACAAGTCATGTTTGAGACACTGTTCAGAAAGATTTAGCATTACATATGCCAGAAAGGAGAATCTACTTGAAACATTCCTGTTGCAAAATTCTAAAATATCCTATCTGTGGATTGTTCTATTTGTAGCCTGTATTCTGTTTCAAAAATTTAAGATATTAAACTGTACAATGTTGCTGAAGTGGATGAGAAGCACTTATACAATCTGTTTCACCAGTCATCTTTGAAGGCTCTGACTTCCTAGCTGTAAGATGGTAACAAATGAGTGGAGTGTCAGAAATGTTTTAAAACAATCACAGCTATATCTGGCCCTCCAAAAAAAAAAAAAAAAAATAAAAAAAAGCAACTCAGCATCAAGGGGGAATTTCAAAGGAACACCATTTAGGAAGCTGACACAAGATCTGCTAATGAACCAGCATACAAAGCTCCTAACACTGGAATAATTTGTTTCTGTACCAACTGTAGGTATTCCTGAGAAAGACAAATGCTCAATGTGTCACAATCAATGAAAACACCACTGCAGTGGTTAATGGGTAAACAAGCAGAAAATATATTATGACATATATGAAACAAGCTACATAATAAACTCTGAAAGTAATAAAATGACATGACATATGTTTGTGTTGTTTGATGCTGAAGAAAACTACCTGCAGGTTTAGACTCATTATTCCTGACAACACTGATACCAGAATGTGTCAGTGAGATAAAGCTCGAACTCAAAATGAAGCTGTGATGGCTGCAATCACTGTATCCCAAGAACTACACAGGTACTAAAGAAAAATAGTTAAATTCTAAGTGAAACTGGACACTTGATAATAAAACCTACAGATCCAATAGAAGAGTTTTTAAAAGGCTCGCATTGTTGTGTAGCAAGCAGGACTGGGGAACTGTTCATCCCCCTGTACTTCGCACTGGTGAGGCCGCACCTCAAATGTCTTGTGTTCAGTTTTGGGCCCTTCACTACTTGAAAGATATTTAGGTGCTGGAGCATGTCCAGGGAAGAGCCACCAAGCTGGACACAATTGGAGCACAATTCCAGAGGAGCGGCTGAGGGAGATGGGGTTGTTTAGCCTGGAGAAAAGGAGGCTTAGGAAGGACCTGATTGCTCTCTACAAGTACCTGAAAGGAGGCTGCAGTAAGGTGGGGGTCAGTCTCTCCTACCAAGCAACAAGAAACAAGATGAGACGAAATTATCTCAATTTGTGCTGGAGGATGTTTAGTTTGGGTAGAAGGAAATATTATCTTATCAAAAGGGTTACCAAGCACTGGAACAGACTGCACAGAGAAATGGTTGAGTCACTATCCCTAGAGGTATTTAAAAGACACTTAGATTTCTCATTTAGTGATATGATTTAGTAGTGGATTTGACTTGTTAAGGTAATGGTTGGACTCAATGTTCTTTAAGGTTCTTTGCAAACAAAATTATTCTATGATTCTGTGAATATAGATCTTTGTGTTTCAAAACTGAAGATAACAAACACCTACTCCTGGTGAGGAATAAAATAACCCTTAGACACATAATTCCATGTGCAAATTTTTCCAGGAGGATAGTTCTGCTTATCTCTGAGAAGCATATAGCTATGGCTACCACTGAACACTAGATAGTGAATGAGGTGGACCCCATTACATTCTGCAAAATTGGACCCTGCAGAGATTTCAGAGACTTTCTGGCTGGGTACACTGAAATGACCATGGCAATTGCTAAGAGTGTAATGCTGTACTATGCCTTTTCAAATTTCCGTTCCAACAAAGTCTTGTTTCAAAATTTTCAAATTTATCACACTATAGCTTCTATTTCCTTCTGAAAAGAATTGTGAAAAACAGTATGTTTTTTTCACAGCCTTCTCTGTAGAAGCTTTTAAACTTCAAAAGGAAGACTTTGGTGGTTTATGATCAATTTACTGACAGCAATTCTTAGTGGGAAGAAAGGCAGATGTGGTAGTTACTTCAATATATCACAAGTAGAGCATTAGAACTAGCACTTTAAGGCAGAGAAACTGAAATTTTTACTTTAAAATTCATAAGATGTTGTAATGAAGTCGATTAAAATATAATTTTTCTCTGGTTAGAAGTACAAGCATATAATTGTGACATGCCAAGAAAAAGTGTCAGCTTAGCCTACGATATTGGGCCATTCTGCTGACTACATAGAACCCTATTTAGGAGAAACATACCTTGCATTGATTTGTAAACCAACTTCTATCCTCATTAAACAGCACATATTTTAGGAGAAATAACCAGTCTAGCCTTAATCCTAATGCAGTTCCAACATGTATGAAAGTGAAAGAGTGTAGAAAGTAATACACAAAAATTAAAACACATGTAGATAGGCATAAAAATCACCATCGCTACTGGCTTATGTCTTTCTGGCAGGATCTACCATAGAAATATATTTTTGCCTTTTCCTCCCCTGCCCCCTTAATTTTCTTCTCATGCATCTATTGTAAAGAAATGTATAAATATGATGTGCTCAATTATTAATCATGTATCATTCAAGCCTGGCAAGCAGCTTCAGAAATAAAAATGCAGAGAAGACTTAAAATTATATCCCACTTCAGGAGTTTTACCTAAAAATAGCTGGTTCCTGTATGAGCCACATCCTGTTGATTTTTATCACAGAAGTACCAGGCTGGAATTCTAAGTATTCACATACTGTAAGACATATTTGCTTAAAAAAAAAAAAAGGTTGAATAAGTCAAGCTAACTCAATTCAAACTCAGGTACTTTTCTGCAGGTGGTACAGGGAACCTACACCAGAGCAGAGAAAAAAAGTGAAAAGTAAGGAATGGCAGGAGGAAACCACTGTGTGCTGACTGTAACTCTCACATACACACACACATTCTCCAGCTTTGCATGGTGCATTGGCTTGCTGTAGGGATGGAGTGCAACCTGTGGCAGTAACAAGGAGTGAAGAGGATTTTGGGATGAAGTTGAGTATGAAAAAAAGGGGAGGAAAGCTGTTTTCTCTAAGTATGTAAACATTTGTTTTATTGTCATTTTCCTTCCAATACCCAGATAAGTAATTCCATATTTGTTTTCATTGACAGTGAATTTATTCATCACAAATAAAAGTCTGTTTTCCTGACAACAGTATTAAGTGATCTTTCTGACTCCATATTGATCTAAAATGTTTCTCATTCCTGCTTTTTCCTCTTCTTCCCCTGTCTTATTGAGAAGGAGGAAGTAGAGAGTAGTGGAGTGTGAGATTGGCTACCAGCTGGTACCAACCCATCATACCTTACCCTTTTCTGGAAAAGAAGAGTAAAAAAAGAGAAGAAAAAAATTAAAGTCTTCTCACATATTCTTAGTTGCAGAATATGTGGGACGACATGTCTGACTTTTCTTTAATTTCAACAAATCGTTTCTGGTTGTTTCTAAGCTTCTTGAGTGGATTGTTGGATCTCAGAGGTAAGTGACTCAAAGGCATGTGTAAGACACTTCATAAGCTATGTCTCCCTGCCTGGTTAATTCCAGGAAAATGTAGGAATTGTTTAAGCAGTCCAGGAATGTGCATTCAAATGCAATCTCAGTTTGATATAATTCCTATTCTGTCAGCAACAAAACAGGCAACCTCCTCCTTCATCAGCGTCAGAGTTTTAGACCACTCAGCTCCAGACCACACAAAGAGAAGATGTCTCAGCTTCCAGGTTCTTGTTTTCTTACAGTCAGTTACAACAAGGTGAGGAAAAAAAAATAGTTCTTTTCATCCTGCTACAACATCTCTATAATTTCTCAGGAGAGTTGCTGGTGTTAAAATACACAGGGTTAAATATCCGAAGGTCTATAATGTAGGTTAGTTAACAAACTGGTCATCTGTGAAAATCAGCCTTCATAAGGAACAATCACAAAAGCAAACTAACAATGTGTATCCAGATGTCCTTGCTGTGTACTCTCCATGGGTGACTACCTCAAACAAGTTTGGTTTTTTCCTGTGATCACTGCCTGCTGATAAACATGATGGTTCTTTTCAGCTTCCTTCTCTGTATTGCTTTGCCTCTGGGTGATATGTTGCTGGATCCTCTGAATGCTTATATATTCATGCTTTTATTTTTCATGGCAGTTCTTTGTCTCCTGTAGGAAGGAAGAAAATGAAAAGGGAAGAAGAAGACTTGATGTGTCTCTTGTTTAGAAATATTTGTCCCCAGATGGAAATGAGTAGGGTTCTTTGCATCTGGAGCTGGGGTCAGAAGGCAGACAGTGCCAGGTCAGAGAGAGAAATTAAGACTATTTTTCTTTAAAACACTTACTTTATAAATGAGAGAGTAGCAGTATCAAAGAAGCCTTTCAAGGACAAAGATTTGGTGAGCAGGGAGCTCCAAAGCCAGATAAAGGATGGAGCTATTTATCAATATTTTAAATATAAAACAATCCCTTCATTAGATTTCATGAGAAAAGGAAAGATATGAGAAAGAACAATGATGTTGCTAGTCTTTAAAATAATAGCTGCTAAACCCTAAAAATATCACTAGTCAAAAAAGGGCATTCAGAAGAAATAGGAAACCAACAAATTTAGAATTTAGTCTTGCAACACAAATTCTCATGTCTTTGAATGACTACTTGTGGCGCAGTTTTCCCTCAGCTAGCTAAGGGACTTCTCAGTGATAAAGAGAAAATTTTTAGCTAGTAGGAAGTTTTTCAGTGTCAAATTCTTCTCTTAGAATTTGTTCTAAAGCTGATTTTGTAGAGACAAATGGCAGGCATTGTAAACCTCCTCCCATACTGCTATAACAGGAGGTTCAGCTTTTCTTCAGAATCATTCTGAGCAGTGATAATGATGGTCTTAAATAGTATAGGGGGAAATCACTAAAACAGCCTCAGACCAACAAGGGTGAAAATGTATGAAAAGGAGTTGAGACTGTGTAAAACAGGGAAAGAAAATAGCTGGTCTGCAGTGAAGGGACAAAAAGCAGAAAATAAGGAAAAATCTCATAACATCAGTGGTTTAGAAGAGCAGGAATATTAAACAAAAAATATTCCAGTTTATCTGAGGAGAAATTTGATTAGCTCAACAAGATACTGCCTGTGTACTTAACTGTGTTCTGTGGCACTGGTTAAACTATGTAACACCAGAGGAAAAGAGAGGTAAAGAGAAAGAGCTCTTCATCACTTGCTCAATTCTGTATTGTAAAGGAACAGAAATTATCACATAAAACTCTACATACAACCAATAAAATCAACAGAAATATATTTATCTGGCTAAATCTCTATGAATATGTCACATCTCTCTCCATTCTATTTGGTGAATGCTAAAATGGTAATCACACCATACAGTTAATTATACTTTTAAGTTTTACCACACATAAGAAAAGTTTATCACTTTATATATATGTTTTTATTTCATTAGAAAATGTCTCTGTGATTTCTGTGTACTGACCTATGAACTGACTTGTCACTTTTCCTCGTGGAAAATAAAAAAAACAAAAGAAGAAATTATAGAGGATAATAAACATACAAGTGGCATAAAATAAGATGGACAGAAATTGTTCACTTTCTTTTCCACTGCAAGAAACAGGAGGTGTCAAATTGGGCCAGTAGGAACACATTTCAAGACAAACAAAAGTAGGTGCAAAAGACCTTGTAAAAACTGATGTGGATCCAAGAAGTTCAGGTAGGTTGGTTGACTGGGAGACTGGAATGGTTTATGGAAGATAAATCTGTGGTGGGTTGCAAATTAATAGGACAGCATAGACTCAGGAGATTTTCAATGTGAAAGTAGCTGGAGCGTGAAATTAGCATTACACAAGTGTCATTTTATAACCTCGTCCTGCTCTTCCTTTTTCAAGCCATTTACTTGTGGATGTTGAGAGATACAGAACACAACCTGGCCTTTGACTTGAGCCACTACAGCTGTTGAAAGCATATTAGGTTCTGTCACTACTGTCACTCACTGATGTCTTCAAATGAAACTGTAAATGTGTCTTCAAATTTATTTGACTCCATGAATGTAATATAGTAGAAATAACTAATCCATGAATTTTGAAAACCTCTTTAATTACCTGAAGCTTAACTTCTATTCCTGCTGATTTCTTAAGGCATATTTATTTATTTATCACATTTTCTATGTATTATCCACAACTTCTATTGTATCCATATTTCCTCCCCCTGTTTCTTCTGACAAAGTTTTCCACTTCTACCACTCAGTTTCTAAGAGTTTCTGATCTATATGCATTGGGTGTTACAACTGAGCTGAAATCACATTCTGTTCTGCTTTTTTTTACTTCTACCTGTAAATTGAGAATTGGCAGTACTTTTCCGGTCAGGTATCAGCTTTCATTTGTGAAAAGTTTTTCTTGGATTCAAATTCTCTTTTTAATCCTGTTCCCTGCATTTTTTAGAATAAGTTTTAGCTAGGTAACTGAGAGGAGAAACTTGTCAGTCTTTACAAAGACTGCACAAAGTAGAGAAATATATTAAAGATTTGATGGCCCCTAAAAATTCTTCAGGTAAAATATTAAAAATAAAGTTTTATCTCAATTTTAAAAATAAAGTTTTATTTCCATAATTTTATCTTCCAATAGCAAGCAGTGTGCTGTACCTGGCTTGTTTAGAAGATATATCCTTGGTCAAGAATTAATCTCTTGCTGGACATACACATCAAGCTAGCTATCTTTCTAGCTCTTATGCAGTCCTAATGTACTTTATAAATGGTACATCAGAATCACTTTATCCTACACTGAATTTTATTCACATCTCAGCTGAAACATAACTGTCTAGAAAATTTCTGCAACACCTTCACTGCACTTTAAAGCAGAAGAGATCAACACATTAAGGTGAAAATGCAAGGATAAGTTTTAAAATATACACAAACTAAGTAGCTCAATTAGTGTAATGATCAGTATAATATCTTTACACTTAAGGAGAGCACCAAGGAAAAAATATTAATCTATAATAGGCAGAAGCCTTAATTTTATTTGACATTTTACTTTCGTGACTTAACATTCAGTAAACACGTATTTTTTTAAGAGCAGACATTTACCACTCATTTATAAGATATCATACTTACTTTCCTCTTCCAGGTTAGAGAATTATTATGGTATTAAGACACTGCCCTATGGAAACTCTGAAAACACACACTCATTCTGGCAACAGTGCTACAGCACCAGTTCCAAAACAAACCCAGCTTTCAACATTAAGCATTGGAGTGGCAGGCAAGACTTGTTTCCATCAGTGTGTCCCGAATTCTAAGATCAGAATGAGTGCATATTCCTTTAATATTAAATTAGTAAATAATTACAGCCTTGCTTTATACAGTGCTGTATAAAACTACATGCTTTTCTCTGGCAGCATCCAACTGTATATATTATGGAAACTCAGGGTTGCCTTCCTTGCTTACTTCTAAATGTTGAGGAATCCAAAGCATTTGTAGTACCACCATACTGGTAATAGAAATCAGTTAAGTTAACCACATGGAAAAACAGCTATAACAGTTTGCTCTTCCATCTTAAAAAACAGCCATGGTTTTACATAAAATAAACCTAAAACATTGGAGTATTTATTAAAATTATTTAGTATTTCAGACTCTAAGAGAAAAAACCCAAAATTTACTTCAAAACCCATCATCCAGAAACACTACAATCAGTGCAATTTTTTTCTGCTTTCTAATGTGTGCAATACTGTGACTTAATAGCATGTATCCACTGACTGCTCTAAATGTATCTTTTCTTACTGTGTCTATCTACATATACAGCAAGACTAGAAATGGTTCAATGAAAAGAGTGTGCTCTATATGGCAAAGGTTTCTCTAAGTAATTATTTACCCTCAGAACTTAGATAGCTCAAAGCCCATTTTCCACTGTGCTCTTTTTGTTTATCACTGATTTACTGAATGTGACCAGAGTCTCTTTCATTTGAGGCTTTAAGAAGCAGATTAGACAGTTATCAGAAAATTTGTTGTACAATTTGTCCTGAATGGGAACAGCAAAATGAACTTTATGGCTCTCAAGGTCCCTTCATCCTACATGCTAGGCTTTTACAAAATTTAACAACAAACTCAAAAGTGAGAGAAGACTTTGACATTTTTGAGCATGAACAAATGTCTTGTCATATCAATGATAGCATTTTCAATAAGTTCCAAACCATATAGGATTAAACAACAGAACACTGATAATTCTAATCCATATTTTTACAGTCTCTATTATCTTTTATCATTAGAGCATAAGTTGACAAAAATATGATTAAAATAGATGTTGCAAATACATTTGAAAGTGTATTTGGACACACATTTACATTAAAAGTATCAGACAGCAATGTGTAATCTAAATTGTCAAATATTATTTGAACACTATGTTTATAGCCCAGAGAGCTGCTCAATGATTTGTAGAAGGGCAGACATCTGGATCATTATAGCATCTGTATGAACAAAAAATAGAGAGTTGATTTCACAGCCATTTTTGACCTCTCTGAATAATTTCAATCTGACTATGCAAAAACTCTTCCCCAGGCAGACAACAGCATTGTACCCATGTCAATTATTGTAGGCAGCCAATGTATGGCTGCTGAATAAGTGATTCAGTCCTTACAGAATTAGTATTTAGATCTGGCATCTGTTTTTCTTGGCGGCTTTCTCTGCTGATTCTGCCAGCTTCTTAATCTGAGTCCCTTGCTTTCTCTTACATACAGAGACATTTTTCCATTGCCTCTCAATTTTCTGCAGCAAGCAACAAGTTGACCTGTCTTCTGTTCTGCGATCCTGTTTTGTTCAGACACAGTGTGCAACACATTCTATAATCCTATCAAGGATATTTCAACCTTTAGCACACTGTTTGATTTTGGTTCCCCTCTCCATTGCTCCATACACAAAGGACTGTGAGACAAAATGGAGAAAGATCTGAATGCACCATAAAAGGTAGAATACTCGAAGTAACAAAAGGATTTTTTCCTCCCAAGTACATATTCCTTAAACATATCACCGAAAAAAAGTGCTAGGACACCACAAAAGACATTAAAAACCTGAAGTATCAAAATGAAAAAAGGCTGCAGAGGCATCAAAAGTCTTGCTGAAAACAGATTTCTAACAGGGTTTTCACAGCCAATTCATCACTTCCTTCCCTTTAATTGAGAGGCAGTAAAAGCCTTTTCATCTCTATGTATCCTGAGAACCTTAACAGCTATCAAACTTAGACCCACAGCTGCCTAAACATTTACAGGCAATGTCAAATCTAGCCATGGTACAGAACAATATGAGGCAAAGCAGTGTATACTGTAACAGACTGTAATACTGTATTATAAAGTGTACATATTATATAGTGTAATACTGCTTTAGGAGTGCCCAGGATCCTTTGTTAACCCACCTGTATTCAAGCACAGTAGTTTAAAATGCAAACACACTGATAGTGGCCAAGGTCAGAGACAAAAGGCAGGACTAAAAGTCCCTCAGCTATCACCCTGAAGGGCATTTCTAATGTTAATCCAGAAATCTAATTAGGCAGCCTGACCAAAAAAAAATCCCACTTGAAAAACCAGGGAAGGTCACTAAATTGAATAGATTCCAGCTACCATGTGGAAGAACACTAATCATATGGAGCTGTATTCACTGTTCACTTTAGCATTACCAAGCAAAATATTTGCATGTAATGTAAACAGAAAGAGAAGACAGTGCAAAATTAAGTCCTTGGAAATGGAAAACAGAAGAACAATTTGTTAATGATGGCCGATATGACCAACATTTCCTACACAGATGTACGTGCAGGTGGCTCACAGACACAAATAGATCAGCTCAGAGCATATTTTTGGGAGGGGTTTCAAAGATGGTTGAAAGACTTCTTTCTGTGATAATGAGAGGATGGAAAAGAACATCTAGAGGCATCTGTTTTGCAAGGATCTTGTGTAACATTTATTCCAGTGCTATGGATCTCTTGCTATCACCACCAGTGGCAACAAAAAGGCGCTTGGGGAAAAACAGAATCTTAAAATAGTAAGGGAGGTGTTTCTAAAGAAATATTTTATTACTACTTTTTTGTCATTGCTTCAAGAAAGGTCACAAAGCTCTTGAAAATGGCTTAAGTTTCTGTGAATCTTTCAATAATGTCAGGGCAAAAATTAAAGGAAACCTTGACCTTTCTGATTCTTACAGATACTTCAGAAAATTACCTTCTCATTTCAGTGTGTGCTTACCTCCTGGACTTTTATCAAAAAGGAAAAAACAAAAAAAGCCAACAAACTCATGATCATCTCAGGTATATAGAGTATCTTTTCTTATCTTCCCTGTAGCATTGACAAAGTTCCACCTAATCAGTGACTTACCCATCAGTCACTTTCAAAAGTCCCTTCCAATTTATAGCATATTATTGAATCATGAAGTACAAGGGCCTGTTGAGCCAACTTCATTTTCCTCTACTGGGCTGCTGCTCAATTAAACACCAGTACTTTTCCATGTGCAAATAAAAGGCGCTTTTTTTTTTTTCATTCTTTCTGGGTTTTTTTTAGTTTTTCTCTTGTATTTAGAAAAGTTGATCTTCATTAGTTTCAAAACTTGATGACATTTGAAGTGCCACACCATTCACTTTAAGATCTGAAAGTAAAGTAGCAAGGCTGACTTTGGGAATTCCATCCAAATACAACAACTGAACTCTTAAAGTCTGTGTGAGCTTTTTTACTTGACACACAAATGAAGAGAGCCTCTGGAGGTGTCTGCTTCACACAACCAAATGTACTAAAGGACTGTTTTTCCCCTCCTCTCCTTCCCCAGGCAAAATGAACTTGGGTTTTTTGCCCAGGAACATTTCTCTGTGTGTGACTGGCACCATTTGCTCCTGACCCCTGGTCTGCCAAGGATCCCCAGAACAACCTGTCTGTCCACATAATGTGTCTGTCTGCTGCACCTCATCTTTGAATACTATTGGCCATAAATTTCAACATTTAATAGAACAATTTAAAATAATTAGGGCATGCTTTTAGAGAAAAGTGGAACAACTGAGGTTGGTAAGAGAGGAGAATCAAGTAGACACATAGATTATTTGGCTTGACAGACTTAAGAATTTTCTTCCATCTGCCAAGACAGCAGTTAAATAAAATAAAGCTAATTCCTGACAGCATATGTCAGCAAAATTTTCCAGGGCTTTTACATTACCTTTAATAAAAACATTTTTTAAGAGTCATGCCATTATTTCTTCCCCTCTAAATGAGTTATTTACTGACTTTTACTCATTATAAGAAATCCTAGTAACATTTCAAATACTAGGAGAATATTTATTTTATTAGCTAGCAGCACTTTTTCCTATTTTTCACCTTACAGGAAATGAAACAGGTAAAAACAATATGCAGAGAATTCTTTTTGAGAAGCCAGATCATATTCAGGTGACTGTACTCAAGAGAAATAGCTTTGAATTTAGGGGAGAATTACTGCTCCCTTCAAATCTTTCTTTGCTGTCTTATGTATATTCCCAACACTCTTGTGATTCTGTACTGAATAATACTGATAAATTCTGTACTGAAATTGTATTAGCCTTCCACAGACAATATATTGATGAGAAAGAAAGAAGAAGGGAAGGATCATCATTCACTTGCTGTTTCCATGTTACGAATTCTTTGGGATGGACTCTTGAACTTCACACCACTAGTGCTATTCATTAAATAACAAGATTAATTAATGAGAAGACCAGTCTGTTTCACCTTGGTGAACATTCATAGACTAATATGGTTCTTCTGATGTTTATGAAAGTTTCATATTAAAAATATAATTCCATTTAAAGAACTCAGACTTCCACAAATATGCAAAGTTTACTCTGCCATGTCTCCACTTATAATTAAAGTGAGTTAAACAGTGCTCATTCAAGGAAAAGAGATTTTCTTATAACTGATTTGTAGCAATATGTGATAGCAATGAGTGGAATTATTTTTTAGCTGTAAAATATCCTACATCTTATTCTATAATATGTTTGTAATACTTTGGGGGTTTTTTGTTTGTTTGTTTTTTTTTTTCCTGTGGTTTACAAAAAAGCAGTTTGCCAAATTGATATTATGGTCTGTGAGTCCCAAGCCTAGTTCTCAGCTATAAGCAGGAGCAACCCTGAATCCATTTTAACACTATCAAATTACAACCTAAGGAACTTATTCTTTTTTAATTGTTTAGAGTGAGACTGTTTCCTGGAAGGTCCAGGCTGATTTCAAGTTCTGATTTGCTTCCATCATCTCTGTCTTTTTGTGGTCTTGCAAGATTACAACACCTAGATGCCCAGTTGACAGCATCACTGTAAGCAAAGCCTCTTCTAATTCGCTTTTATAGCTTGGATTTTGCAGATACTCAAGGCTTTAATAACACTGACTGCATATACTGGCATTAGCTGAGCCAGTTTATGAGCCTACCTATGGCTGTACATTATAAAGCAGTTGCCACGGGCAAGTTCTGCTGAGTGGCAGGCATTTACAACCTTCCACATAACCCATCATATCCTTTTTGTTAACAATTAAGCATATGCCTCTTCTGTCAGTGTACAAATACAACTATTTGATTGTTTATGGTACTGAAGTTATATTATTCATCTTAGGCTGTCCATCCCCAACTCTCAGGACAGTCAATATCTTGCATATTCTGCCACCAAGTCTATAACATGTCTTCTCTAATCATCCCTTTCTACATCTGATATTTATCTCTCATTTACGTCATGCTCAAAGTTTTGGGTTTTTTTTACTCCCTTGGATTTACATATTTTAACAATTAATTGAACTGGTATTTTGTTGCTAAATATGAACAATTAAAATCCAGCACAGCAGGAACAATATTAATTTTTTTCTCCTGGTGTTCTTGAACTTCAGCAAGTCCTACTGCAACAATTAGCTGGTATGCTTCCCTTGCTGCCTTTTAATAATGTGCTAGCATTCCAGGAGTTTTATTCAACAAACAGACTCTTAGGACAAAAAGTCCACTGTATTTTCACCAAAGATTTTTGCCTTTCTTCTGAAACTGTGAACAGCTCCTCTGTGCTGCTTTATGAAAAAGGAAGCACCATGAACCACAGGTAAAGTAGAATAATTATTTATTTGAAGCAACTGCTTACAGATACAGTAGTAGAAGGTCATCACCACTTCCTCTTCTGCTTTTATTGCCTTCTAATTCCTACAGAAATTGAATGCAACTGGGTTATAAAAATGAGTGTGATATTTCCTGAATGGAAGCATCAATGGAAAAAGCAAGTGATTTGCTTAGCTGTTAGCTGAACTCTAAATTTATTATTTCAACTAGTAATAAGGAGTTGGGGATCTATAGATACGTTTAACTTAAAAGAGTTTGTGTTCTATTGCAATAGAAGAAGCAAAATATTCAACTGTTTTCTATATTTTAATATGGCAATCTCCCTCCACAGAAATTCTTAACCAGATCATATGTCAAAAAAAAAAGGAACATAAGCTATAGCAAGTACCAGTGTCATTTTGAAAGAGGGATTGGGAGAAATAACCAGGCTATTGTTTGAGGACTTTCAACCACAGAAACCTGGAAGTAAGGCATAGCTAAAGAAATTCAATCTAGTTGCAAGTCTTGACCATCTCATGTGCGTCTATGTGGGAGATTTTCACTTAGGGATAGTGGATGGTGAAAAAAGGATTAAATTTCTTTAAAGAGATTATTTGGTTATTTGATATTGGCATGGAATTTGTATATGAAATTATTCAAATTTTTAAATGGGAAAAGACATCAATTTGAACCCAATCTGTAAAAATTCAGAACTGTTTTATAATTTTAACACGTCTATTCTACTCATTCTAGCAGAACAATGAAAGAAAGTATGAAAGACAGAATATGAAATTAAATTTTTCTTTGTCAGCTGCTGTGTGGCGAACTTTCTGTTGACGTCACATGCAAATCCATCGCAGTCACTCTTGAATAGTAATTATAGGAACACAAGGCTAAGCAGATAATCTTTCAAAAAAAAAAAAAAAGAATACATGAGAAGATATAAAATAATGTATCCAACTATTATAGTAGTAGGCCAGTACCCAGTATGTCACACCATTATCACTCAGGAGTAATGCTATGTCCAGTACAGTCACAGTGAATATCTAATGGTTATCCAGCTTTATGTAAAGCAGAGGCTATGGAACAATTCACTAGATTGCTTTTTCCTTCCCCAAGTTCTTCATGATCTCAAGCATTTAAAGACATTTAAACACTTCAGACAAAGAAAAAGTTTAGACACAGAAGCACAGAGTGTTTTCATAACTTTTTTTTCTAAAAGCTTTGCATGTAATTTATATATTTGCTTAAAACTGCTCTTCTGCTAATCAGTTGCATCCATAGACAACATTTCCTCTTTCTTTGTTGCAATGATTTGACTATGAATTACAGCTGTGACACATTCTATTCAATGTGACAACATTCTTAATTCTAGAGACAAGAAACTCTGGCAGTCTTCTGATGATCTATTCATACAAGGTTCTTTTCCATACTTTTACATTTTTACTGTGAAGAAAAATTAACTCTTTAAATTGCTGTATGAACTCTCAAAGAATCTTCCCCTCAAGAGTTTGGTTCCCCAAACTCTGATTCTTATTCTGGTGATTCTCGTCTTTTGGAAGAATTTCCAGTATTTTATAGAGGGCACCCCAGTCTGAATGGTTATACTGGAATGCAGGAAGCAGCATCCTACCCAGAATCTGCTCAGTGTGTTCATGGTCGTTGTCAGCATTCTGTTATGGGTAAGTAGCTAAATGAGCATCTCCTTCTTAGATCCCTTACTTCCCTTGTGACCACCAACGTATTCAACTGGTCCACTTAATTCTGTAGAACAGAAGGAAAAATTTATTTTGTGGTTGACAATTTTGCCTGTTTTTCTAGGGAGAAAACTTCATGTTGATGTTCCATTAACAACTGCAGTATGAGATGGAAATTTTTAATAAAAAATATGATTTTTTTTCAGATTTTTATTACAGCTCTTACAGGCTTCCCTTTTAGAAAAACATAATTTGCTGGCAACAGCTGCCTGAATATGAATCACAAACACTAACCAAATGAAAAAGGCTGTGTAACATTTAGCAGAACCAGATTTTAGATGACAAGTAGTGAACTGTTTCTGCCCAGATATGGGATAAATCGCAGTGTGACTGCAATGTCTTGGGACCCCTCATGATGGTCCCATCCAGAAATTTGTTAAAAACCAATTGTTATTACATATATGCAAGGCGGAAAGAGCCCACAAATTTATGATAATTCCGCAATTCCAGAAGCTGATGTTCAAATTGGTAAAAGTAATAACTGCTTCACATATCACGTCAACCTAAATAATAATTAATACACTGCATTTGTCTTGAAAGTTCCACATACTTACACAAGGCAGAAAGATCTAAAGTGTTCTCTAAAGCTTCTCTGACTGTCTGTTGTTCCACAACTCTCTAATGGTTCCACGGTTTAATTAACACATATTATCTAGCAGTAAAAAACTAGTTTTCAGGTTTTCAAGATGATTTGTATGTAAGGTAAAATGGATGAAAGTCAAAATTACTTCAGCATTAAGGGTTGTAAAGAGAAGATGTGATGTCTTGCCTTTCACCCACAAAAAAGTCAGCTTCATATATTGCACAGCACAGAAAACCTCTGTTATTCCTCTGTAGCTGGCAGATCTTCATCGTGTCAATTAGCATAGGAGGGATGTGCAGATGACAGTATGTATCTCTGCATGGATAGGAAGGAAACAAGACAGATGAGTCCACATGTAAATCATGAAAGTGAACTCAGTCACCAGTCAGGAAGCAAATATATCCTGTAGTGCCAGTATACTCTTAGTGATGCTGAGAAGGAGTATAACTCTCACAACAGTTTCCTCAAGGTCAGCAGAACTAGCTGTGGATCAAAACAGAATGCAACACAAATGTGGGGAGTTAATAAGTTATAAAAAAAAAAAAATGCTATGGCTCAGAAATGAAGGTTTTAGAGTATTATGCAATTTTTATTGAAATATGCTATCACATCCAAGCAAATATCCTGAAAAAACTATAAAAAAATTCTTTCACATGTGTTTTCAGTGTCATGATTCAAAACAGTCTTCATTTAAAATAAATCAGAAGGTAAGTAGGATACTGTCTAGATCAGCAATGAACAACTGCCAGAGAGCCAAGGCATGGAAGGTCACTGGGCAAGTTCTCCAATGTGCAGCATATGCTGTGGTCAGGAAAGCTTAAGCTTCATGACCTGCTATGAACACAAGCTGTTCCCAACTAGTGTTGAATAATTTGCTGTATCATTTACAATAAATATTAAAACCACCAACACAGTATGAAATTGTGTCCACCTGCTTTCTAAGACATATTTGCATATTTGCTAATAGAACAGGCATTAGCAAACAATCAGTCTGTAACAGATTTTATTGAGAAATTCTAGAAGCATTTAAGCTTAAGAATTAAATTACAATTTAAAGCTTAAGAAATATATCTTTTGGAAGTGCTAGTCAGCTTTTTCTATAAAAATTTTATTTCACGTATAAATCATGGGAGTTTTGTCATTGTCTCTAAAAGAAGTAAAATCTCACCCTACTTTAAAAACTTCTTAGTTATTAGACCACAGGGAATTCAAAAGTGCTTTTCTACTCATGCATAAAATCTTCAATAATCTATAAAAATCCTATTTCCTGTATACTGTTGCCTTTTGACATAAATACCTGTGTTTCAGAAGCACTGATTTC
Source organism: Rhipidura dahli (assembly GCA_013399225.1). NCBI lineage: Eukaryota > Metazoa > Chordata > Aves > Passeriformes > Rhipiduridae > Rhipidura > Rhipidura dahli. The sequence continues at coordinate 354,390 of VXAC01003796.1, read as the reverse complement.
ACCAGTTTGGACTGAGCTATATGCTTCCATCTGGTGCTTCTAGTTTGTTTCTGACAGGACTCGATCTTAACAAAGTATCCCTCTCATGATTCTGACAGGAAAACCATCGTATGTCAAATAGTTAGTGATTTATATAACTGAATAACCAAAAGGAGAATTTGCATGCACAGACAAGATATTCACTGCACGTAATGCAAAACCACATTTGAGGTCAATCCAAAGGTGCGTGAAAGCCAGGGTCCCAGCCTCTGAAGAGATACAAGATTTACTTGCCATCTGCACTCCTCTTTTTACTCTGTCTTATTAAATCAGCCATTTTATTGAGCCGTTTCTTGTCAGACATTTCTTACTGAGATCCAGAAAGAACCCTGCACCATCTCTCTCTTTCACACACACTTTGCCTTTGTACAAAACTATCTCTCAGGGCTACTTTTGGCTCATCTGACTTTTATATTTTGCTGTTCTTCAAACAAAAATGGATTAGCAGAATTCTATGAGGCTGAATAACCTTTTTCCCCAAGAAAACAGACAAAAATGCTATAGTTGCAGAGCTTTAGTTCTGAGGCAATTTACTCTCAGAGACAACAGTTTGAAGACTCTTAACTTTTGGTGGAAATAACATTAATTACTACACTATTATTGAGGTGCTACTACATATTCTAACCTAACCGGGTTCACTGACAGTCTGCAAAGACAACCTGGCTGAGAAAATGCTCAGTTAACTGGAGAAAGTCTTGACAGACTTAAAGGTAACACTCTTTTGATAGTCAGTGGTCAGATGACAAAAAGATGAGGCAGTATTATGGAATTCAGCTTTCAAAATAAACTATTAACTGGTTGTTTTGTTCCAGAAAGGCTCAGCAGAGGGAAAATAGCTGAGTGTCCAGCTTCTGAAATACTGTTGCAAAACATATAGCAGACAAAGCTCAGGAAGGCTGGTGAATGAAGACTGCTAAATAAAATCTAACAGCAGGCTCCTTCAGATTAACCTAGAACTCCATTAAGAGGGTTCCTTGGTTAGCAAAAAACATTTCAAAAGAATTATTATTTGGGGAACTTCACAATAAATCATGCTGATAGATGGTTTCATTTGTCTGAGAGAGGACTGTTTCAGTACTGTGACTGGGAAAAAAGGAACAACAGCAAATTCGGCTGTGAGCCACTTGGCACAGTGGGTCAGCATATGCTGCTCTGCATCACAGTTTTGGAAGGACAGAAAGCTCTTAGAAAAGTAAGTGGACAGAATCAATCTCATATAAGGCAGCCAAAGGCATAAGTGCCATTTTCATCTGAAGATTTCTTCATTAAAAAAACCTGATTCTCCCCATTAAGCAGCAGTCTTTGCTAATAAATGTAACTCATTTTGTTCAAGTATTCATGGAGTAATATTGAAGTGGCAGATTTCCTAACTGAGAATGTCCTGAGCAAGTAAGTACTGAATTAACTGCACTTACTGACTGGGCCACGAACTCTTGCACATAGAAGGATTCAGAATTAAGCTACAACTCAACTACACAGCTTCCACTCAGTGCAAATGATGATGGTCTTTAGAGAGCAGATATTCCTCATCTGACAATCTGCTCCATGGCCACCGTAATGCTAGTGACACTGGGTCTTTAATGAAGCCAGTGCTGCTACAGGATTCATCAGACTGATGAAGGTCAGCTACATCACTCTCAACATGCCTCTTACCAGCACAGGACCCAAAGGGGAAAAACTAATGGCTCATCTGTGGCACAGATGTGCCTGCAGGAAAATGCTCCTCTGGTTATTTATGGTTGGATAAAGTCATTTTCAGAGTCTCAGTGGAGCCAAAGAGCCATAACCAGGCTTGAGAATCTATTTTCTTTTTTAATCTCCACGGGAAGTTCTGTATAGTGTAACTACATTGCTTTCATGGAATGTTCCCCTCAAAGGAAAAGCTGTGTCATCCAAACACATTATTTGAAAAAGGTTTCTGGATGGGGTTTTCTACAGAGTATTTCCCACTAGAAATTCAGGGTGAAATGAAAAATTGGCATGCTTTCAGTGTAATCTGCCCATTTAGTTGGGACAAAAGAAAGCAGGAAGTATAAAGAAGAATGAGATAAAAGAGACAATTACGCAGTGCCTTCAATAGTCATCAGAAATATCTGACATACATACAGTTTATTATTAATTTTACTCAAGAAAAATATTCTAATGTATAAAAAGGTATTTTTGAAACAGTTTTCCATCAGAAGAAAGGGTGTTCCATATTTTCACTTTTGAATAGATTGAGGACAAAAAATTTCAACACTTCCCATGTGACAAAACTCCTTTTACAGATAATTTCTGCAGATGACTGGCAAGGATTTCTCTTTTGTGACTGTAAACAGAAGTTAATCAGAATAAAAGACTATGTGAACCTTTAGATGGAAAAAGCTGAGGTATTTCAGAAGATGCAATGCAAAGACAGAAACAGAACATAGAGAAGTCAGCATACAAATGAAGTGCAGCGTTGGGAAGCAACTAAAAAAAGATGGTTAAAGCTTAAGTAAAGTCTTCCTGCTGGTGGTCTCAAGTATTTTTTCTCTCCTAACCCTCCAGACATAATTTATTAAGGATTCTTGTTACAGCTAAATGATAGTCCTAGTACATGATTTAATAATTTTAAAAAATTTGTTACCTAACTTTCATAAGACTTTTCCCCTGCTACTTGAACAGTGGAAAATGAGCATTCTTTAGATAGTTTCATATATGTAGGACACATATGTGCATCAACATTGAATTATTCCAACTCTCTTCATATTGTTTGTCATGCACAAAACAGAACATCGCATTTAAATTACCAGATCTGTAAAATATCTGTCTCAAAAGCATTTTACACAAATTTAATTACCCTTATCATAAAGTGAATGACCATTTCCTTCAGCAACTACATCATAAGTTTTCTACTAAGAAATAAACTATTTTTCTGATTTCAGTATTGGTTCTGCATTAGCCTTCTCTAAAAAGTCAAGATGAATCCTTACACTTCTGCGATTTTATATAAGGAAAGGATTTTCATCCTATTTCTCAAATTCTGTAATTTAAAACACTGTATAAATCCTGTGTTATGTTGTTTTAGCTGCTAATCCTTTGTGCTTAACAGAATAATATAAACTCATAAATAAAACCATTTTGGTTTTTTACTATATAGTCAGTCTACTTAGTCAGAAAGTACTAAGCAGATCTATAGTCACAATGCTCCCTCAAAACAAAAAAACCCCAACCAAATACAACAGAAAAAAACAAGCAAACAAACAAAAAGAAACAAAAATTTTCATCAACAGGATAGATGTGTGCATAAAACAGAGGAACTAATAGTTACCATTTCACATGCAGCACATATGTTCATGACAATCACTTTCATTCTCTATTTAACTTCAATAAATCCTGCAGGATATTGTGATTTTTTCATAACAATAGTTAGATTAACCCACAGCAAAAATCACAAGTAACTTACAAAAACTTTTTGAACATTTACATGCAGTTCTGAAATTTATGATTGTGTTTAAATTTATTAATTATTATTTAGTATTATTTACTTATGCATTCAAAAATTAAATGTGGAAGCTTTTTAATTGTTAATGATGACAAGAAAAAGTTAAAAAAAGTCAGATATTGGATCTTCTCCATCAATATAAACAGCAAGAAACTTCTACATGATTACAACACCACCCTTAAGTGATGGCACTTTTCAGGAGAATGCATATTCATATTAGCAAATAAATTGTTCATTTTATATTAGATATAGCTTTTTAAACTTAATTTCCTAATGGAAACCACTGTGGTAAATGACAGAATTTACAGAGCCATGAAACAGACAGAAGAAGCATGCTGAGCATGTTAAAGAATAGAGAGTTTTTTTAACCATTCTTTGTGCAATTTATGTTGTATCCTACGGTCTACTACTACAAAAAAATGAAGGTTCAGTGGCCTACTTTTAAATACAGATTTGAAAATCATAATGCAAAGCATAAAATATTAATTATTATATTTATTTATGGGTTATTTTTAGAAGCTTGCACATTGTTACAATTGTTCAGCATGTGACACTTTGACACAAAGGCAGGATAGACTCCTCAAATCCATAAAATGCAAATGCACTTGCTTGAAATATTATACAGAAAGATAAAGAGTGAAAATACAAACTGTGTCTGTTCACCTATACTTATTTCAGCTCTATCTCAAAATACCTTAACAAGTGAAGCAATCCAGCTGCTAATGAACAGCTGTGAGTTCCACAAACTGTCTCTGGACTTACTAAACTGGAATAAAATACTGCCTTACACTGCTTCTAAACAAAAATGTAGGGGAGTGCATTTTTAATTTAACAATGTGGCTTTTCCGTAAGCACACTAAAGCATACTCTAGTCTCAGAATAACCTTCAATGAAATCAATAAGCATTAAGAATTTAAATAGCTTCCAGGACTGGGGACACAGAATTTACTACAGGGTACCGACAGCCTCAATTTGGCAAGGCCAGAGTGCTTTGCTGAATAAGGAGTTCAAGATATGCATAAAGTTTAGGTGTAAAATATTTTACCAAGTATGGCCCATAATGAAGAATTAAGTGAAAATCTAGAATGTTTCTAATCTATCACATATATTTTTTGCTTGAAGTTAATTAAACTTCTTTCACACATGTTTTTAATGGCACAAACTTTTAAATTTTATTTATTCCCTTGCAATCCGTTCCACCATTCAATAGACTACGGTTTTAATATTTGGTTCATGTCTTGTAAATTGATCTATGAAAAATCAGAAGTGTTCAAGAGATCAGTTGTAGCCTAAACAAAAGTCAAGTATTAGCTCCTGAAGAGCATTAGCTGGGGTTTTCTACAATATGAATAACCCGTGGTATTGAATTCCTTGTAAGAAATATATTGATAAAAAACTTGCACCTTTCAAATTTCCCTGGACAGTTTTTATGAAATCTAGTTCTTATTCCACCAAGTCCTTTATTTTTATTTAAAATGAATATGGATTTTAACGTATGTTCACAAATCGTTACGTAAAAAAAATTTAACATGCTTTGGACATAATTAAAAAAAGTAATTCTCAGAAGCATTTCCAGTTCTAGCTGGATACTGCTTGAGAATGACACACATAGAAAGGTAAAAAGATTAGCCTCTGTCACCATGGATGTGTCAGAGTCTCCATTACCCAGATCAAATTTAGCTATAGTTTGCATAAGGAGGAAGAGTGATTTACCGGGGGTCAGAGATTCAGTGCTCCAAAAAAGGGTAAAATTTTCAGTGACCTTACCTATGGCTGTCACTTGTCACTGTAGGGATCAATTTAACTTTACAGCATCCAAAGCATTTTTTATTCCTTTTTGCTGCCACAGAACAACTCAACACGATTCTTTCACTGAGTGCTCTTAGGTCCCCAGTGGGCACTTGAGACTCTCAGGGTAACTGTGTAATAGAACACAGTCTGACTGGCTGCAGCCCACTGGCTTTCTTGCACTTCAGAAAAAAAAGAAATCAAAACAAACCAAACTCCCAGCATGCAAAAACCTCCTTCACTCTTCCACTCTCCAAAGCAAAATGATAGGGGACTTAATGGTTTGGGGTTTTTTTGTTTTTTGAGCTTGTTTTTTGGGCTTTTTTTGGGGTTTTTTGGGGTTTTTTTAAGAGAAGAAAAAAAAAAGGAGGGGGAGGATAATGTGAATATCTAAGGAATGCTAACAAAATTCAGAAAAAGGACAAACTGGCCACAAGCATTCAGTACAAAATTGAATTCATTGCATACAGAGTAAAGACTGATTTGAACTCACTCATAAAAGCAACATTAAGGTGAAATCTAGGCCTTCAGACAAGAAGTTCTCATGTAAGATTAAATGCTATACAAGGTTATACAATCCAAAGGCTCAGCTTTTAATATGTGTTTGTCTTTAGCTCACCTGGTAAAGCTGGCAAACAGAATTAGTTATGCAAGCCATCCACTCAACGTCTCCTCAAAGTCAAACAGAATAAGTAGTTACAGCACTTCTTCATCATATGCTTTTTTAAAAAGTTATTTCCTATTTAATATTTTTATTGCATACACGTGGTTATTGGAAGGCAACAGCAAACTGAATGTGTTTTATAAAAAAATTTACAGAACAAATATTTTTCAGTACTAAATAGCATTGTCATCCACCTTGTTTTCAACTTAAAAAGTCAGATTTCAAGGGGAAGCTGAAGAAGAGATGATAGACCCTTTTGCTCTAAAAAGAAACCTACATAAGACTTCTCTCTGTTTCTGCTTTGAAATTAGTTAGAGGAGGGAGCTAAATACTAATAAATTATTCAGAAAAAATAAATTATTCAGTAAAATTCACAATTAAATGCTATTTACAGTATTTTAAACATGCATTTTCAAGCTTTTTTTTTAAGAGGTGTAGTCACAGAAAAACAGGGCTAACAAGTTATTTCATCATATGAACCTTTAATACTTTAAATTTCTTACCTTCAAAGGGAGGCAGTAGCTCTAAATATGACAATATGCTGCTTTATCTGATTTGATTTTAAACCTCAAGGTCTGTGTTCTCATTTTGCGCCTAGAAATCTTGCAAACATGCATTTATTTCCCACATTCAGTGAGGCTGCTCAAATGTTTAACTACGAATTTATATGGTTTTTGAAGAAAACATGTACATCGCCCATCTACGTATAGGTGACAGGAAAATTAAAGGAAAAAATTGCTGGTTTAGTGTGCATATAAATAAATTTGGGGTTTTTTTTCTCCTCAACCCCCAGTTCAGAGACTTAAACCAATTCAAGGACATGGGTGGGTATGGAAGGTGTGTTGCAGAGACTGCTGGTCTGTGAATCAGCAGGTTACACAGCACTGTACTGCAATCTAGATAAACTTTCAAGATTAAGCCATTTCTCTCTTACTGACAAGAATAACTCACATACTGATTGTGGTGTTTTAAAGTACATAGTCTAGTCTTTAAGTATCTAATTACAGTGTATGTTTTGAGATAAACCTTTAAGTATAAATATCCTTTCTATCTAAAGGTCCAGCTCTTCTGTTTGGGGCTGAGAACAATCTCCCCTTATAGCAATTACTCTGGCTAAACCTTGTTTAGAAAGATAGATGACCAAGACCACTAAAACTGTTCTTAATCTTATGGGTAGAATTACAAGCAAAATAGTGAATTTTCAATACTGATTATAGAGTGTGTATTTCAATAGTAATTATTGAGAGAGTTAGAAAATTATAATGCCTCTTTTCAGCTTCAAATCACTACAGCTCTGCATGAAACTTTGCCAAATGTAAGAAACACAAAATTTTTTCTTATATATATGTTACTTGAAGAATATTGGAAATATTATGATTTGGTTTGTACACTGTAAAAAAAATTCATGTTAATTACAGGAGTTCCAAATGATGTCTGCTTTTCTATCATTAAAATACTAAAACTTCAGTACGAGTAAATAGCTTTGTAAATACAGATTGGTCAATTTCATGTTTTAAAGGAAAAACTTAATAGTTTTAGCCTTGTTTATTTTTAAGATGTTTTAAATAAGGAAACTTTTCTAAAAGCAATCATTTTTGTGGCTTTCATGGTGTATCAAATATTCCCCAGACGGCTGTTTTACATGCGAAGTATATAAAAAAATATGAGTTTAATAAATTCAAGAGCCACCTTGATCAGAAGGCAAGTGAGGAATATGAATGCCACTGCTAAGGAAACAAAACCTGCTTGGTACTATATTTATTTAATCCCAACAACAGAAGTTCGGGAAAACTTCAAAAAGACAAGTAAACAAACAAACAGACAAACAAAAACAACTTACAGACTTTAAAAATGTGTAAAAGGGTTCTGTCTCTTCAGAATATAGAAAGAGCAGCCTGTAAATCCCTTACTGGAATTCAGAAACTGCATTCTTCCCCTGCAGCTGCCCTACAGAGAGGGCCAGGTGACCCAATAGCCCACTAAATACAGTATTGCTAAAAATAGTCCTTAAGTGTTGTACTGATGTTGCAAGGCCTCAGAACTGAGCTTTTTCAGGATTACATTGTACTTTTCTTGACATGCCTGGAACTTTGTTTTAGCTTCTTTAGCTATGACAGCCTGACTAGGTGGCTATGACTAATTTGTTTTATTTTGGCATAACTTTGTATTGTATAACTGTAGTCCTGCACAAACTCTTGCAACAAGTAGTTATTCTGTGTAGAACAAAATATTCATGCCTCTAACACGATGGTATAATGTAGAGAAACACAGGCTCAGTTTGACAGGGGAGGCTTTGAAAGCAGGTTGCAAAATTTGTTTGTAATGTGAAGGAGCACTGGCATGGGATGGTAAGAGAAGTGACCCCTGGGCTCCAGAGAGCCCAGACCTATAAACTTAACTATGGACAATTAAAGGTAACAAGGAAAACAACAAGATTTATCCAGTATATGCAAAGTACTTTGTATATAGCAAATTCAGCTTTAATGTGGACCTACAGACCTGCAAAGAAAGAGCAAAGTTTGCAGAATGTGTTAGAATAAAATAAAAATGACCCTAAGCATGTCCTACAGTGAGGAGAAGGCAATTACCATTAACATCATATTGCTCTTGTCAATGGAGTCAGGATCCTGAAAACTTGCATATCCAACTGAAGATGTCAACTGCAAGAACCCAAGGAGCACTGGAAGGGTGAACATAAATACAAGGAAAGAGGTAGATAAAAATAAGTCCATGCTTAATAATTTTGCTTAATTAATATTACTTATTTTTCCACAATACAGGAGAGTTCATTTGTTTTTTTCTTTTTTTTTTTTTCCACAATTTGGGAGCAATGAGTATTCTTTAAATAGCTATTTAAGATTTCAATTACACAAAGAAAAAATATTTGCTTTACATATATAAGATTTGTTTACTTTTTGCCCTTAGGAAGACAGAAACTTAAATTCAGACTCCTGCAAAATTGTGCTGAAAAATTTTTCAGTATCTCAACAGAAGGAAATAACCTTCTAGTTCAGTCAAACTCATGCAACCTGATGTTCTTTTGGAACAGTTTTCCCCACAATCTTCCACAAACTGATTTTCCTTCTACATACCCTATTTTCCTGTTTGTATGTACCAACCTTTAAATTTAAAAAGAATCCACAAGGGTCTATAGATTTGTTCAGCCATTTGAAGAAAGAAAAAAATTATGCTTTGCTGTCTTCTTTTGAGATATTTAATCCTAACAGAATATTATTTGAATAACATTTTTAAATTCAGTTTCAATTAACATAAAATGGAAGAAATGCTTGATAGAATGCATTTATTTCTATAACAACCTGTTCTGACAAGACTGCATAATACTCCAGGCTATCATCTGGAGCATCTGTTCACATATCCCTTAAACTGTGAAGTGGGCAGTGTATCAGCACAAAGTGCATGCTAAAACATCAGAGTGATATTGAGATCCTTGAGAAGGATCATCCCTTCTCAAGTGAAAATACTTTTAGCCAAACTTCTGCAGATGCCCTTTCCAAAAAAAACCAAAAAAAATTTAGTATATACCCCACACGTTACCAGAACATATAGGCTGCTACCTGCAAAACAGTAACATCTAAGTAAAAACATTTGAAGAGACTACATAGAACATGGTTTCCCCTTGGAAGTATTTCTACCGGACAAGCCTCCTGTAGGCAAAGTAGGTTGCAGATATTTTAGCACCAGGTAACAAGTATCAAAGCTGAAGCATCCATAAAGCTACTCATTTTCACTTTTTTCCACACATATTACAGCTACTTCAAGCAGATCTGGAAATATGAAAGACTATGGGGTTTGATTGAAACAAGTGCTATTTCCTTACTAGCTGTGCTAATTCAGCAAAATGGTAAAACTTAGATGAATCATCATGCAAATCTGTGAGAAGCTTTAAAATACTAGCTGCAGAATGAATACACATTTTATATTTATTCATAAAGACAAGAGACTAAAAATCTGAATCTTCCTTAAGTCTGCTGAACTTTACACTACAGGGCAAGAATTTTAATATTAAAAATTTGAAAACAAAACCGAAACCTAGTATGAGGTACAGTCACAACTATTTGGAATCAAATTGGCTTTCATTTCAATCATAATATTATAATGTGCAGGGAGCACACATTTCTTGATAGAGCCATTAATTATGTTCACGTTCCAGTACAAGGCACATGCAGAGATGTTTCATTAAAAAGTAGAATGTTAGAGAACCAGGCATACTGTTTGCATCAGACTTCTAGCTGCAGAGGTCCTTAAAAACGTCTGAAATTGCACTTCCAGCTTCATGTTCAGTTTTCAATCTCCTATAAACCAAAATGCCTGAATATTAACATGAAATATTACCAGCATTCTGAAACCCATTGACCACCTTTTCTCACAAGAGAATAAATGGGGTAGAAGCTACACAAACACATTCAAGTGTTGTTCCAAAATGGAGTACTGCATGCAACCAGCAAGCTCCAGAGAAGTTCTGCAGCATTCAAAACATGCAAGAAAACTGATAAGCACCTTCAGCCTTCTAAATGTCAGAGAGCATCCAGGCACAACTCCAGAGACAAGATATCCTTCTAGAAGAAACTGCTTCAGAAAACAATTCAGCACAGGAGCTTAATCTCTCTTCCTCCTAAAGCTGATCCACAGAATTCCTTCTTTACTAAATGTACAAAGAGACAACTCTTCCATGCCTTTTCTTCTTGGAAGCTATACTTTGCCTGAATAGGTTCTGATTCAGTAGGGAGCAATGTCCAGAAGGTTCAAGATAAGCATCTTCCATTGCTGCAAACAGTTGGTCCAAAAGCCATGACTGACCAGAAGACACTGTGATTACACTCCAGCATTTCAAAGGTTGTGCTTGCATACTCAGGTGCTGAGCAGGCTGGAAACAATGAGGCTGCACACATCTGGTCTCAATCGACCCCAAATCCCTTAGTCTACTACTTCCCATCTGCTATAAGTCTCACTGAATACTCAAAATGTATAATCAAGACAGTTCAACAGAGGAGGAAGAGAGAAAGGGTACCCCAAAAAAATTTAAAGGAAAGAAAAAAATTAAAGTAAGAACAGTTAACAATTTTTCTGGTCAAAATTATGGCAAAATTACTATTTTGGTTCCAGGAAATTTAATTAAAATGTGGTGAGATTTGATGTAGAAGAGTTGTCATCTACAGGAGGACTCAGTACTTCAGTAACCCTAAGGACAAAATGCCTAAGGACGTCTATGGATTATAAGTCCTGGTAAGTTTACTATATGCATTAAGGAAAAATAAAGGAAAAAGAAAATGGCTCAGAAATGTGTAATTCTCCAGAACGTATGGAGAACCTTATTCTTTCTAACAAGTGACTTATTTTCTATGTCTGAAATGTCTTCAGTTCATAATTTATTTTAGGGATTAGAAATTTTTAAAAGTTCAAATGAGTCCCAGTTGTCATGTTATGCCAATCTAATGACATTGTTATGTGTAATATATCATCAAACTGACAATTTTGTAGTACAAAGGGGAATGAAAGATAATGGATTTCAATGAAGAACCTTGAAAAGGTAGGTTTCAGAGTTTAATGATTTCAGCTTAGGAAGAAATCCTTTCTCAGGGTTGTTCATCTCATTATTTTATTTTCTCCCTCATTTCGGCTTAAGATGTTGGTAACAATCTAATCACTACCAAGTGTTTCCAGCAACTGTATTTTCAATAGTGGCCTTGCTTCACAGCATTCTATATTGCTGCCAATAGCCTGGCAAAGTCTCTGAAAATTAAAGACATTTAAAATGGCCATTCCCTATATATAATGCTCTGGCCATTGTCCATTTTTTTAATACTAAATGAACAAAATCCAATAAATGATTTTTCCTCAGGCTCAAGACATTCTTTCTCCTTAGAAATTATGTGAAACCAGTATGCATGATAAAGAAGAAAGTAAAATACATTTTACTGATTGTGGCATTTACCCAAAATCATAACAGAGCACTGGAAATGTATAAATTCTCTAAATACCTTGTGAAAATATGTCTCTCCTTGTATTTGATTATATACATACATAGGCATATATCTTTAATAAAAGTAGAACAGCTACAAAAAGGAAGGAAAGACATAGACTGCAAAATAGCCCATAGCCTTGTAGCAGCTTCCTGCTGCACTTAGAGCTGGGGCTTGTACCAGACTTTCCCACATACCAACGGCGTATTCTAGCAAGTCTGAGTTAGTTGCTCAATTTTTTGATCTGAAAATGCTCCATCTGAAACGCTCATAAAGGAGAAGCTGATTCTCATTTTTAAACATACCTTCATAATGTTGTATATTGGAAAAGTACTTGGGTGCAAACTGGTCCATCTCTTTAAACACTGAATCCATTCATAGAATAGCATAAGCTGGTAGAGCTTCACTCAGTTTAAGAAAACTGCTCACTCCATGCAGATAAGGACATGAGACTGAGAATACATCCAAAGTTCTTCCCCTTATCATAATTCTATGCAATTGAAGTCATTGTTCCTCAGGTATCAGTACTGGGACCAGTGCTGTTGAATATCTTTTTCAGCAACACAAAGAGTGGGACTGAGTGCAAGTTTGCTGATGACCCCAAGGTGTGTGGTCTGTTTGACACCAGGGAAAGGATGCCATCCAGATGGAACTTGACAGGCTTCAGAGGTGAGCCCATATGAACCTCATGAACTTGAAAAAGGTGCTCCATTTGGATTGTAGAAATTCCAAACTCAAGTGGAATTTGGGCAGAGAATGGATTGTGTGATGCCCAGAGAAGAAGGACTTGAGGATGTTCGTTGATGAGAAGCTCAATATGAGCTGGCAATGTGTGTTTTCAGCCCAGAAAACCAATCATGTCCTGGGCAGCATCAAAAGAAACATAGCTAGCAGGGTGAGAGAGGTGTTCTTCTCCCTCTCCTCTGCTCTCCTGAGACCCCACCTGAAATACTGCATGCAGCTCTGGGTTCCCCAGCATAAGAAGGATGTGAACCTGCTGAAGTGAGTTCAGAGGCAGGCCATGAAAGATGGTCAGAGGGCTGGAACCCCTCATTTATGAGGACAGGCTGAGAGAGCTGGGGTTGTTCAGCCTGGAGAAAAGCAGGCTCCAAGGAGATCATATAGCAACTTCCAGTACCTAAAGGGAACCTACAAGAAGGCTGGAGGGACTTGTCACAACGACATGTAGTGATAAGACAAAGGATGATGGCTTTAAACGAAAAGAGGGTAGGTTTAGATAGATATTAGGAAGAAATACTTAACTGTGGTGAGGGTACTGGGACAGGTTCCCTAGAAAAGCTGTAAATGTTCCATCCCTGAAAGTGTTCAAGGCCAGCTTGAATAGGGATTTGAGACACTTGGTCTAGTGGGAACTCTCCCTGCCTGTAGCAGAGGGGTTGGAAGGAGATGATCTTTAAGGTCCCTTCCAAACCAAAGCATTCTATGATTCCATGATCAAAGACTTTGCATGTCCAAATTCTAATGGCTGAAAAAAGCCTGAAAAACTAAATACATCTCTGAAATGCCATTTGTATTGTGTGTAGGGAGCAAGATTTTGACCAACATGAGGGCTACAGGGATGACTTCTTTGGCAGGAGTTCAGAAGGAGTCTTGTCCCAGACACAGCTGGTTTCAGCCTTCTTCACAAAGGATCCACAACTGGGCAAAGTGGATGCTGTCAGCCATTTGTGCAGTTCCTCTGGCATAGCATAATTAAAGAGAGAGGAGAAAGGAGAAAATGTGAGAAACAATTCTTCAAGCATCAGCGTCTGACAAGGAGTGTGAGGATGACATACACCTTGCAAACCTTGCTGGATGGAGCAATTTATTGCCCTGCAGCCCATGTACTTGACCACACTGAAATAAATGTCCATCTCACAGCCCTTGAAGTGTGCCACTCTGGAATGTTGTTGTTTATTTCCCTTTAAGATATAAAATAATGTATAGTTTGTGTGCATATTTTCAGATTCATAGACCTACTATTTATTAGTCAAAGCACACCACCATGGGCAAGGTTGCTTTCTAATGCAAGCTTCATTATGGTTTTGAGTTAAATTCTTGTATTTCTGGGAGTTCTGAGTGCCACAGATCTATATCACAAGTTTATGAAGATTTACTTGCTATCAAATATCATAATCTAATTCAAAGATTTATAAATTAGGAGATCAGAGGATCGGACTCAAATCAAAAGGAAGCAATAGCACTACTATAATATGTCTCTTATAAAGAATTATCCCTAGATTTTTCACACTCTTTTCGTATTGTTCAATAACAATTTCTGTACATAGATCCACAAATGTGAATATGTATAGATATATAAAATAAATGCTTAAATGTTTATATGCATAAAAAATATGCACACATATCTAGCCCTTGAGAGAGTATGCCGTGCATCTGACTCTCAGATTACAGGAAACACATTTGATTATTTGCATGTACAAAGCTATATTTGGTAGTACACTTTAACTTATAGTTAGTAAGGCTCAGCTGAGAGGTTATTCTGAATGTGAAGATAACATTGGAGAATGTTTGTTCTCTGACAATAAAGAGATTGACTCTTGATTCACAATGCTGCATCATTCACTCCTGTCTCTTCTTAGCTAATGGATCTTACTTGGGAGCTCAAGACTATTCCCTGAGTCAGATTGTTTCAGCAAACTCAGCCCACCTCTGTTAGTTCCTGTCATTAAACAAAACTCTAATTATATCTGATCCAAACCAGCAGAACCTATTCAAATCCAGAAGACTTCAAAGCTCTATTGGCACACATGTCTTCTCTCTTCCTTTTAGTCTGCTGAACTCCTCCCCCAAAGAGACTTAACCAATAGACACCCATTTGATTTTATCAACAATTGATACACTTCTTGAAGAAAAAGTATGTTAGAATCTTCGCTAACTGTGCTTTGCCATTCCACCACTACAGTGGAAGTACTGGGAGGAAACAAAACTGTGTAGAAAATGTTAACTCTTTAGCAGTTAGGTACTGCTTATAAATTTAAGTCTATGCCACCACTATTGCCAAGAACTCAATTTATCTCAGCAAGAATGTGCTTTAAAGGGTATGACTGCATATCACTTTATCATAAGTGGATTTCCATTTCTCAAAGTTTTAGTTGTCAATAACACAACACTATTTCCACAGGAAGAAATATATGACCACCTGTTTTTTATTGTCACATGAATAAATCATGCCAAAGATTGACATGCTCACAGAAGTGTGTGATTTCTTTTCTTTGTTTGTTTTATTTTGGCAGCTGTGCACACTTGTTTATTTCCTGAAGTGAAAATTTAGTCAGGGCAGAAGGAATCTGATTAGGCTAAGTCAGAAAGGGGGAAAATAACTGAAGAGAAAGAAATAAAAGGCCTGTGAAAACATGGAAAGAAAGCAAATAGGGAAAAGGGAGGGATGATGGTGTAAAGAGCCTGAAGGAGAAAATGGTACATACCTCAATCAAGCAGCAAAACAACATAAAAGAATGAATGTCCAGATTAAATACTCTGAAAGTCACCTGGAATTGATGGCACCTATCTCCATTATCACCACCATACACTGCTCACATCAGCTGAATAGAGACAGAGCACCTTTTGCAATGTTCTCAGTACTTGATGCAGAGGAAGCAAATTGAGCTCTAAAGCTATGCAACAATTTTGGTTCAGTCCCATGTTCAGTAACAGTTCAGTCACAATCACAGCCCTATTTTCCTCAAAACATATTAGTAATTTCCCAGACCAGTATTTGCAGAACCAGGTATTGCTTGTCTGATGAGACCAGATGCAACAATATCCAGGTACTGCTTGTGACAAACTGGTTTTTGGCTACAAACTCTCCCGCTCTTGATTGTGATTTGAAGAAATTTTTTTTGTATATACATATGTTCAGGCAAGTGCATGAGTTTCATTCAACCTGTTTTGTACATGGAATTTCGAGATATTGTGCTTAGAGAGGCCAGGCCCTGAGAGTACCTGAAATATTCCTGGTATTACATATCCCATTATATCTGGTCCTGTTCAGCAATAGCCTACCCTGGAGTAAAACTAAATTGTTCTGTTCTAAATAAAATGTGCAGTACTGAAAAGATATCCCTGAAGTCCCAATCAAAATTTGATAAATAAGCAATACACCAAAAAAAACCCAAGCAAACTACTTAGTTGTTTAATGAATAAAATAAAATCTACTTAATGAAACTGATAGTATTTTCCCACTGCAGTATAATTTGAAGTAACTAAAAGATTTTCATTTAATATAATATGCTACAATAACTATCCAGTTCTGATTAAAACCAAATAGATACCAAATTATGAATATATTAATAATGATGTTCTCTTCATGAAATCCTATAGTATTTTTTTAGTTCCCTAAGGATGTCCCAGAATACGTCAGTACTCCCTAGTTACCCAATGATGTGTAGAGATGATACATTCTGTGAATTTTTTTTTAGCAAATTAGTACTTACTAAAAATGATATGAATGAAACAAAGAATTAGAACTTAGGAAAACAGTACTCACTAAATTGGATGCAAAAGGGAAGGATGCCAGGGAGAAAACAATCCTGAGATATGTTTTCTGTCATTTCTTCAGCCATTTAACACATATTTTCTAGATCAGTGAAAATGGATAACACCTTTTCACAGATGCATGTTAACTTCCTGTTCTCTCTCAAGCTTGTGGTCTACTTTTGCAGGAAGACAGCATGACTGATCAACTGTTTTCCATGAATGATATTTGGTTACTGATATTTTATCAACTGAGGAAAACAAAGTAAGACTGGTTTGGTAGAGCATCTTTGCACTGATTATTCATTACTCACTAACATCATTACCAGGGAATAAAAGGTAAATTCAGGGAATGGAAAGTACCACCCAAACCTCTGAGGTCCTGAAAACTCTAATTCCTTCCCTTGGCTCCTAAGAGAGGAAGAATGCCAAAAGAGAACAAAGCAAGGTCAGCAATTAAATGAAGCATCCGTGCAAGCTCTTGAGAGGTAGCACAGTATAAGGGACAGTTGCAGTCTCACCAATTAAAGATAACTTGGGGTCATACTTACTAAACCCTAAAAAATGGGCTGAAAGACTAATGACTCAAATCAGCATATACAAACTTAGAGTTTAAAATGGTTGTCTTTACTGCTGTGACAGCTGCTTTATAGACTATTGCATTGTTAAATGGATCAGTATTCCTTTGATGCTCTGGAAAACCTGACATACACTCATAATCAGAGACTGAATAAGTAAAAATGAAATACAGAACTCATTTAGG
Organism: Rhipidura dahli; assembly: GCA_013399225.1. Taxonomy (NCBI): domain Eukaryota; kingdom Metazoa; phylum Chordata; class Aves; order Passeriformes; family Rhipiduridae; genus Rhipidura; species Rhipidura dahli. The sequence goes on along the minus strand of VXAC01003796.1, from coordinate 337,195 downwards.
TAACTGCTCTCTTTCTTTAAGGACTTCACTCTGAGCTGGTTAACCTACAGACCAATAAGGGAATATAATTACCTGTTACTTTTCTGTGTGAGTTATTCCCTGCCACGGGCATAAAAGAGAATGGAGAATATAGATGCAGCAAATCCAGTCCTTTCTCCACACATAAACAATCAGAAAACAGTCAAATTCATAGTGAAAATGGAGTAGAGACAGGAAATCTTTTAATCAAAGCAAAAACCCTTTATAAGACCAGTCACTTTTTCCAAGAAACAATCTCAAAGTGGTGATGCAGACAGGGGAAAAAAACGTTTTTGGTATTCAAAACTTCTCAGTATTCATTGGCAACATGCAGAAGAAGAAAGCTTAAATTGCTGTCCAGAAGTTTTAGGACAGACACAAGAAATACTACTTTTTCAGAGGACATTTCTGCCTTATAGATGTATTTGAGTTTCTTTAACAAGTAAACAAGCATACAACAGAAAATTAGGTGAGTTTGGTCAACTTCAATTTCCATGGGTGTCAAAACCTTTAAAAACTACTAAGCTGTTACAGAATAATGAAAATATGCTCCCTTAAATAAATAACTAGTAGAAGGTGGGCTGACAAAATACAGGAGTTAAAAGCCAGTTTTCACAAAGCAAGGACTGAAAGCCCACTGAGTTCTGCAGTCAAGAATATTTATGAAATGATGATAGAAATCTGGCGAATAGAGAAAGGATTAAATCTGACATTATGTTATTCAAGGTCATAAAAATAAAGGTTGAAGGTGAAGAGCTCTAGAAGAACATTTCAAGAATGGGCAATATGATGGCAGATGAAATTCAACAATTGCTGTCTCTTTAAAAAGCATTTATACATGCAAACTGATTCAGATGCTCCCCACACACTGGTTTTTTTTTTTTCTCTTTAGCCCTTGCTGCATCACCATAAAAGTAATGTTCTCTGCCAACATCTAAAACATGTAGGTACTTCTGGTAAACAAGAATAAAGAGAATAAAGAGATGAGCCTTTTAAAACAAGGGTTTTCTTTGCTGACACCCTCAGTTTGACAGACTAACCCCTTTCCTCCTATGAATGCAGCCCAAATCCTTGCACAGACCACTGCCTCTGTAGACAGAGTGACTCCATTGTTTATATCATCCTCTCCTTCAATTGCTAGGCATAAGGGAAGCCAAATATCTATAGTTTATGCATATACCCTAAAGTATTAGAAAGGATGTTCAGAAAGGAGAAAAAAAAAATTGCAAAAATAAGAACAAGAAATGTAGATGAACACAAAAGTAACTATTAATAAACTATATTTCAAAATTGACTAGTAGTTCAGTTTGGAACATACTATCTAATTACATATAAAAATATTAATTAAACACAGAAATATGTTGTCCTTTAAATTACTGAATACTCTTAGAAAAGCAACTCAGTGTAAAAATATAAACATTTTAAGGAATATTTATACAAATTATTGCAAGAAAGGAAACCCCACAATTAAGTTCTTCCTGGTTGAATAGGACAATCTAGCAACGTTAACAGGAAAGAAATGCAGATAGAAAGAAAAACCTAAAGCATTTATCAGTAGTGGGAAAAATTTTAGTGGATGAAAATGTTATTTAAATGAAAAATTTAAGTTTGAAACTATTACCTTTTAAATAACTTTTTCAAATATATCTTGATTTAGGCTTCTACAAAACTGCAAGAATTTGAAGCATTCTGATTTCAATGGTTTGATTTAGGAGGAAACAGTTGCAGTGAATTATTAAAATTTACTGTAAGCACTTGAATAAATTAATATAGATTTGTTTTGATAGCAGCAGTTGAATTTTGGCAGGGATTATAAGGATATGCTGATTTGCTTCTATAAGAGCTAATGCTGATTCATTTGAGATCTTCACAAGACCTTTTACATAATCTTTCTTGAGTATTATATTTTTTTCCTCCAATGCAGTATAGTTTATTTTAACTAGGAATGGATGATGCAATCTGATAAGAGCATATTCCATATGAAGTTGGACCTTGAGGGCTTTCTCCTTGTGTTTTTTCATTACTGACATGTCACATGAGTGGGGCCCCTCAGAGACAGCAAACTCTGAGGTTTGCTGGACTTGGAGGACTGAACAATGCTGAAAGAGCCTGAGCTAATACCTCCACTCTTTGAGGCTCCACCTTGAATCATTGTGAAGATGCAAAAATGTGAGTACCTCGGTGAGTATGAGGGGATTTCACAGGTGCATATCTCATGCATGCTGCTTCAGGGGTGTGTGGGTGTGGCTGTGAATATGCAGTAGAAAATGTATTATGAATGCTGCTCATAGATTCTTAAGTAAGTTAGATTCCTAAGTAAGATAGGCCTATAAATGAGTTACTTCTATAAAATGTAAATGAGTAAATTCTATAAAATCTTTTGTTAAATTATTTAAAATAGGTTATAAATGTAGTACTTGTTGAGTTGAAGTGCTGTTAAAACCTTTAGGCCTAAACCATTGGTCAAGTCCAGGGCTAAGTTTGACAAGGGGGTCTACTCTTAACCTTGTGACTCAATGGGGGTCTCTCTTTTACTCCTTTTTATCCTTACCCTTTTCCATCCTTGCCCTTTTTACATCCCCAGACTCCACACAGGCAATTTTTGGCTGATTTTAGGTTTAGATTCATTGATTTTTCTCTGTGTCCTTTAACCATCTAGTAAGTAGTACAGCGAATTTTACAACAGATTTTGCCACGCTTTTACTTTAATAGTAAACCTGGTTTTGCTGATACATTTGCTGATCCTTTGAACAACCTTAGACATTCTCATTTGCAACAAATGATCAGAGATGTTATTTACTCCACTCTAGTGTAAATGACTAAATACTGGAAATATAGCAAGGAAAGATAAACCTCAAAATTGGGGCAGTTTCTCCAACACAAGGATTCAGATAAGTCAATATTAATTTAGAATGGAGTTTCTTTGATGAGAAATGTATGACCACTGTCTTTGGAAACACCAAGTGCTTTCCAAAAAAGCAGTTTCTAATTGCAGATTCTAAAAGCAGGTTCTAATTCTAATTGGTACATGTTATAACAGACATAAAAACCTAAGCAAAATCATTACTTCACAAGTTGAGCTTTCAGCTTGAGGTGTGAGCCTGAAAGGTGTTCTTTTTTCTTTAGCTATTAATAAGGAAAGGTATGGAAGGTCTCATCGTGACAGGATAATGCAAATGTTGTCTGCTAAGCAACTAACTTTTACACAGTTTCTAAGTTTTGATGCGAATTTATGCAGCCTGTGAGAAGACACCTTCATGAAATATGACCTGAGTGCATGTCTGTATTTTAGCAAGTAATGACATGTGCTAGAGACTGGAGAGCATGCTACAGACCAGCACTAATCATGACTTTCTTTGGTGCCAAATAATTCCTACACACAAACACACCATGCACTAAACATCTGTCACAGGAACTGAACTAACGTGAAGACACTAAGAAAGAAGAGAAGATTTAAAGATACATTTGATTGAAGAGAGAATGATGCTGTTGGAAAATAGCAGGCAGAGTAACAGCCGTGGTGTATAGACTTCACAGAAGAGAAGTTAATTTCCCCTAGAAAATTATATATAATACATACTGCCAGTATATAATGACATACAGAGTTTTACAAGGCTGGGACACCATGATATTTTTCAGAGCTAGGGTTTGTTGTTAAGTTTTTATTCTGTACTACTGAAAACATTAATTTAGCTACAGCATAGAATACATTTATTTGTCAAATTATCGTTGTCATTTCAAATGTCATTTTTACACACATAGCAGTTCAACATTTTTCTGGAAACACTCAGAATTAGGGAAAAAAGAGGGATTGGGGATGATATCATAGAATCATAGAATACTCTGTATTGGAAGGAACCTTTAAAGGTGTAGTGGTTTTATGGTCAAATTATGCACTGTTCCCTGATTACTTTTCAGTGAGATAAACCATTAGGAGACAGCAAAGCAGGCACACAACTTATATGCTATGATAAAGTTTATTAACAGACCTAAGAGAAAAAAAGAAAGGGAAAAAAAAAAAACCAATCAGAACACACACAGCCAGAACTTCTCCTCTTCTCCCTCCCCCTCTTTCTCCTCTCCTCAATCCATGT
>VXAC01003796.1:304631-332809 GCA_013399225.1 Rhipidura dahli | reverse complement strand
GCCGGCAGGGCCGCCCGGCCCGGCCCGGCGAGGGCCCGGCGGGGCCCCCGGGGGGACCGTGGCGCTCCAGCCACCACCCCTAGGCCGGAAAAAAGGTCCCTACTCCCGCCTTCCGCGGGATTTTATAGGTAACATTGAGAGAAACGCGATTCGACCAGGCGACTGTCTGTCATGTCGGGGTCAACCCGTGACAAAAGGTCATCCAATCCCCATATAATGAGCAAGGACATCTTGAACTAAATCAGGTTTCTCCGAACCTCACCTAGCTTAATCTTGATTGTTTCCAGGGGTGGGAAACCCACAGCTCCTTTGGGCAACCTCTTCCAGTGTTTCGCCACCATCATGATGAAAATTTTGTGTATATTCATATTTATTTGCTATAATGAAAACTTGAATGTCTTTATGTTTTGAAAAAATGTAAGACCTATTCTCCCTTTAACTGCACAGTGCAACCTTACTGTGGTGTATCCTGCAGTTTTTTCTAGAATTCTTCCCCAACCTTCTCTATCTTTACTAAAGAGAAATAATGAATAAAATTCCTAACCAATAAAAGCAGATAACACCAGCAATTCTGTATAGTAATATAAATTGTCAAAAAAATCATCACTTCAGCACCAAAATGCTGCAATCTATTATGTTTTCAAATAGTTATGGCTTTTTTTAACACTATAAATCAGATTAGTCTATGATACTTTGCAGGCTTATCAGGTACATATGGATACATAAGATGACCTTTCACGTTTATTTCTTTTTTCCTGGATTCCAGCAACTTGTGCTTTTGAGATGGATTTTCTTGATTCCCATCACAACAAAAGGATACTGTCATTAGCAAGATACCTGTCTGACCTTCAGAGCCATGTCTGCAGCTTCTTCCTAAGCTTCATGTTGGTCTATTCAGCCTGCAGCCTTTTGGGACAATGATGAGCTACATATTTCTTGAGCACAAAATAGCAAAATAAGGTGCTGCTCTCAGTTGGGTGTCTAAATACAATTGTAACGCAACTAATAAAAAAATAAACCCCAACCAATTACATAGACCATATTAAAGGCTATAAACCTGGGCAAACTTTGACTTGTTCTAATCTTCAGTAGGAGATTATTCTATATAGCAATCTCAATAATGTATGCTTTGTCAGAGGTTCTCATATGCTTTCCCCTGGATTTATACCTTTTAGCTTTCCAGAGAAAACCTATTAAAGCAACCAGTATGGAAAAAGCAGGATTAATCTTTACCACAATTCTTGCTTGCCATCCTATACTCCAAAAGAAAACATTAAGCTGTTTCACAATAATAAATTTTCCTCGAAAATCCTTCTTTAAAAATCCATGACATGCTAACTTTTCCAAACTGATTGAATCTTGGAGCATGAGCTGCAGGAATGAAAAGACATGAGAATCCAGACATAAGTAACACAATTTTTTTTTAAATTTTTATTTGTTAGAGCAAGCAAGAGAGAAGCAAATACTTAAACATTTTTAACTTACCTGAAATTGAACTTCGAGTTTCTTCAAAGGGACAAAGTACGCATAACAAAAGTCAAGTCTACCTGAAGACGTGTGAAAACAAAAGATTCAGAATCTCTCGAGTGTCTTAATATTGCTTCAAAATGTCATAGAATAAAATCAAATTACGCTTTGTTATAGCACTGGTCAAATGAGAATTTAGGGTATAAAAAGTGTTTAATAATTTTACTTAGCACAGTTAACTGCAGTTTTCCCCAATAATATATTTTCCTAGATTGCTTTAACCACTGTTTATTTCATGGATCAAGCAAGGTAGCAATGCTATTTTTTTCTCCTCACACACAATTATGCTATGCTTTTCAAACCATATGAAAGTTGTCTTGCCTCTCCTTTTTTAATGTTTCTAGTTCCCTCATTATAAATCATTACTTCTGTTATTTACTTCAACTTTATTCTTAGTTTATGCTTAGAATGAAATTTATGTCACCTAAGTTTTGCCAATCAAATGTCCAATCTTACTAAGTTTCCCAGTATAATTAGCCAGGAAAAGTCACTTCCAAGGAGCATTTCATCCCCTGCCAAGATGGGAATCTTCCTCAGGTTTTAATTTGCTCCACTACTTGTGACACTGTGGCTTTGGCTCCTCCACTTCAGGTAATTTACATTAGCACAGCTGCAGTCTTGCCATCACTTCTGCCCCTTGCCCCCACCTCCTCCCTTCAGCAAACAAACACGTCTGAGGAAGCAGATCAGCAGAGAACAAACCACAAGGCATAGGGTGTGTGGAGAATATGGCTGCCTGAGTTTTGCCTAGCTTTTAAAGCACTAATTTTTACTTGTAAATTAACTCCACCTCTTGAAAATTGCTTCAGGCCAGATCTTGAAAGGACCCCATCTCTTCAGACCTTCAGAAGTAATTCTAGGCTGGTAAGCATTCTTTTGCCAAATTTTTTTGAGTGTTCATTTTCTAGAAAACTGTGAAATAGTGTCCTATTGGCCTTCCAAGAGTGGCTAGCTCCACTTTAATCTGCTCTTGATACTTGTTTTGTGCCTCTAGAACAGCAAACACATCCAAACTGTTAGTATTAATCATTTGCTAAAGCAGAATACCTTTCTAACTGCTTGTAAAAATTATGGTGCTCATACATTGTTTCAGCATAAAATTTGTAGCATAAATTGTAGGAAGCTATTTTATTGATACTTATAGACAAATAAGACTACCAGGGGAGTCCAACATTCTACCTAGTTATGCATTGAGATGTCAGTATTAATGTTGCAAAATATCTGTTGCTCTATTGATTCTAAGACTTTTTACCTTCAGAGAAATATTTTTGAGGCATTTTCGCAGATGCAAGAACAAAGTAGAAGATATGCACACTTAATTTTCAATGGAATAAAATTATATACAACATGAGAAAACTTTACAGTTTCTGTCTCTCCAGAGGCTTATAATCATAGATAAGATTGCTAACATCAGTAGGTATTAATTTCAAGTGAAGAAAGGTGCTTTATCTTTTAGTGATGAAGTCAAGGTAGTCTTGTCTGCAAGATTAACAGCACTAGCAGAGCAAGTAGCAGGCTATTACTTTAGTCCCTTTCTATCCTGGCTCCGTGGGGTCCCGTGTGCCCCCACAGAGCTCAGGCAGGGTCTGTAATACGTCAGCAGTAAGGAGGCGAGAAGAGCATTGCTATTCATCCTGGCAGAGCATGGGTTTATTCATCTGGACTCTTCAGAATCTCCAAGCAAACACCATGCAACAAAGAGAACGTTGGGTTTTTCCAGGCTCCAAGGAGGCAGGATTAGGGAAACTGGGGCAAATAGGAAAGCTCTGGGGGGTCTGATCAAAGGCAGAGGCCAACAGCCAACTGGGGAAGCCAAACGGGAAGATTGACAATAACAGGATGGGGCAGAAACTCTCTGGTTATCCCAATACCACTCAGATAACTGACTACCACAGCAGTCCTAAAAAGTAGGCAAATTTGGCTACAAATAAACCCCCACACAACACAATTGCACTTCCCTGAACTCCCTACAATACCTTTACCAGTGAAAACACAGATCCTGATTCCAAAAAATAGAGATTCAAGAAGAACATGAGAGCATTGCCTGAACTGATGTTGACTGCTGCAAGATGTGCACCAACCAATGCTCACATCTGTGACCCCGATGTGCTAGTTTTCGCAGGGGTACAGCTAATTTTCTTCACATTGCCTAGCACGGAGCTGTATTTTGGATTTTTGCTGAACAAAATTATGATGATACAGAGATGTTTTTCCTATTGCTGAGCAGGACTTACACAGAGCCAAGCTATTTTCCACCTTTTGTACTGTCACCCTAGTGAGGATACTGGGGGTGCATGGGAAATTGGGAGGAGGCACAGCTGGGTCAGGTGACCCCGACTGAGCAAAGGGATATTCCAGACCTTATGACATCATGCTCAGTATATAAAATGGGGAGAAGGAGAGAGGGGGTTGTTTGGAGTGATGGAATTTGTGTCCCCAAGACATTGCTACATGTGATGGGGCCCTGCTTTCCTGGGGTTGGCTGCCTGCCCATGGGAAGTGGTGAATGAGTTGCTTGCTTTTCTCTGCTTGTGTGCACACCTTGTGTTTTCTCTGTTAAACTGTCTTTACCCCAGCCCATGAGTTTTCTAGCTTTTGCCCTTCTGATTCTCTCCCCAGTCCCACTGGTGATGGAGTGAACAAGCAGCTGCATGAGACTTGATTGCTTGCTGGGGCTAGACCATGACAGTCCTTTTTGGCATCCAGTGCAGGGGCACAAAGTGTTCAAGATAATGACAGATTTGCAGGCTAACTTTCTCTCCAAGACTTAACTAGGGTATCTTTGTTGCTACATTCTTAATTTTTTCTTTTCAGCTGCCCATTCATGACTGACCTACATGACTCAGAGTCTCATCTCAGAAGCACATTTTGTCAACTGATAACCTGAAGTCCCTTCTTCAGGTCTATACTTTGAAAATTAAACCATTAGGACATTCATTGTGCATCTGCATTTGTAAATATGCAGATGTTGGCTAATATGTAAAAATGACATTCTCAAGTTTGAATTAGTGATCTTACAGCAGCTTTTACCATCCTTAAGGAATCTTCATATAATATTATTTTTTACCTATGGTACAGTTAGATTAACAATTTAACCTTGCATTACTGAAAAAAACCATTTGAGTCCTGTCATTTTCCTTCTTTTTTCAGAAAATGAAATTATTTTAAAAATCCTTACAAAAAAGTACATGGGACAGCATTTTCCTATTGCCCTCCTTGTTATGCATTACTTTGTGTACATCATTCATAACTGTTTAAATGGTAAGCAGAATTAACAGTGAGTTCAGATATGTGATAAGTAGTCTGGGAATCTTTCTTCTTCTGGTTCGTTTGTCTCGTATGTAACCTCTGTGAAGATGAGCAAATACTAGCGTCTTGCTTTCCTAATGAGTATCAGAGATAAATGAAACTCAGAAATGTTGGAGCTTAATGTCATATTCTATATGCAAACCCTTCACAAAGAAGGTGCAGATGAAATTGTCATAGGAACCTAACCTACCCAAGAGCAGGTGGAGTGCTATCAAAGCATATCCCTAATGCAGGATGTGGAAAATATGCAATTATGCTACAGCCTTTCCTAACTTAAGGATGTTTCATCAATAAACTTACACATCTTGGTATCTATCCAGAAAGAGCCCCAAACAACCCTTCTATAGGAAGACGCTTTTTTATACTGCCACAGATGGGAGAGCATGTTCTCCACAGTCAAAACACCTCCTACAATCATCTTTTAGCTTGTGAATATAAAAATGGTAGAAGATGAATGTAGCCTCTAAGGAAGCTAGCAGAAGGAAGAAAATTATCAAATCAGATGTTTATTTTTTGTCATATGTTTATGAATAGGAGAAATGTGAAAGAAGCAGCTGTAAGTAAAAAGTACAAATAAAAAGAAGGGAAGATATTTAAAACATTTTAGTTCACATTTATTAAAGAAAAATCTAGCAAAACGTACAGAAAGCTGAAGGTCTATTTTGAACCAAGTCTGTATAAGTATTCTGATAGCAAGATAGCAAGATCTTGGGTTTTTTTAATCCATCCTGTAAACACTCTTGTATTTCCTATTTGTGCTTTGGCTTTCCAGGTTGGACACGCACATTTACGAATTTCTGGCTTGTGCATATATGTCTTGCTAATGTTTCAGTGAGTGGTATTTCAAGGATTAGGTGTGCTGTCAACTTTTTGTGCCCAGGTCAGAATCTTTGGCCTGAAGACTTTCGAATATTAGCTGAAAAATTACTTTTTGATAACTGAAAAACAGAAGTATGTATTGAGAAGGTAAATGAAACAAAAGGATCTCTTTTCTGGAAAGGGGTGAGAATGATGTCAGATGAAATTAAAAATCTGCCAAAAAAGGTTCATAGCATCTATGGGTTGGTCTTGTAACCATGAAAAAAGGTTGCAAAGGAGCAGTGAAGAGTCCCCAGGAACAGAATGATATAGATCCTCATTTATTTGAGAACTAACTGTTCAAAGATATTCAAGCAGAAACTGTAATAAAGTGAAGCAAGAAGTTGGTGATAGCTGGTAGTATGAAAATATAACTTAGAGTTACCTTAGATGGTTATAATACTAAAGAAACCACAACCTCAGGGAAATTTGTATATGTAAGTGATAATATAATGAACAGCTAGATTAACAATTTAACCTTGCATTACTGAAAAAGAAAAAATTGAGTACTGTCATTTTCCTTCTTTTCTGAGAAAATGAAATTATTTTAAAAATCCTTACAAAAAAGCACATGGGACAGCTTTAGGAATTCTGTCACTGGCATAAGTGATCAAGCATAGGTGTCCAATCACTGTGTTTGTGAAAGAAGTCTGCTTTAAGGACAACTGGAATTTAATTGGGGGCTGTAGTGAACCACAGCAGTAGATATGGCAGTAACTGTGCTGCCTCTGGAAACCAACTGTGTTTTTGAAAGGCACTTTCTCTTCTCACTTACCATTTTCATATTTCTCACAGGGGATGAGGCAAAGTGAAAGAGATACTACCACCAGTCTAATATTCCTGAAGGAGAAGTCAGGTGATGTTCCAAGCCCCTTCCACTTGAATGCTCAAATAACCTGCTTCTTTTGTCTTTTAGACTGCCTAGGGAGCTGTTCCCTACATCTCCCATTCACTGCAGAAAATCTCTTTATTCCTCCCCAAGCTTTCCCAGTTTGTTTATCACATATCACTGAGTTTCAGGTTTTTTTCTGCTTTGACTCAGCTAACCATACTGAAGTTACCATTTCCTTTCCCTTCAATTCTCCCACCTACTCCTTTTTGCCCATTTCCATGTTGCTTAGAACAGACTCTCTGTAACAGCCAAAGCTGCTGAGTTGTCCTTGCTTGCTCTGCCTCAGCCACCTCCGTGACTGGCAGACCCCAAACCATTACACCTCCACCAGCAGGTACCTACTTTTTCCTGGGCACCACAGCTGGTGCACCCCAAAGTTCTTCCAAATTTCAGCCCTGGACTCATGCTCTGAAACACATGGCAGAAATTTCAGACTGTGGAAACAACCTCCCCAGGTGACATTCTAAGGGCAGAAAGAATGAGACACACACAGAAAAAAAGAGGGTGTTTTCTGACCTGCCCTTCTTCCTACTTTATCAGTTAATTGAAGTGCTATAGATACCACTTTGCAGCAGTTTCAGGTCCCTCTTGACTCCATGTAGACACATTGGCTATCAGTCTTTGCTCCTTACTCTTTCCTGCCACTGTTTCGCCACTGCTAAGAAAATAAAAAATTGCAGCTAGACATTTACTGCTTCTATCCCATTTTCTCCTCCTTGTAGAAGGCCATGCGAGGAGACCACTGATAATTTACTTTCTTTTAGGATACAGACGCTGAACCAGTCTGGCCTGGTACACTTAGTATTGGAGCATTTCACAAAGGATTTAGAACAATACATTTTAATTAATCACTCTCCAGAGTTTCAGCTGGAATTAATACTACACACAGCTACATTTAGAATTATTTTTAAATCAAGTGTGCCAATGTACCATTTCCCCCTCACTCACTCAGTCTTTGAATTTGGCAATAAAGCTGGATGAATTTTTGCCAAGGTGATTCATTTTATCCAGACCTCTAATTATATTTGGACAATTAAAGAGAGAGATGGGGGCAGTTCAACAAGTCAAGAGGATTTTATAAATAAAAATTTGTCTAGTATAATGGAAAGCATTAGCTACAAAGTAAAATGATATAAATAGAGAGCTAATGTTTGCTGAAGAAAAATAAAAACAGAAACTGACCTTTCTGCAATTATGTAGGTTGATTTGCTAGATGAGAAAAATGCAGAATCTGGAATGAAACAGGAATGGGATTTCAGAGTCATAAAATCCAAGCATACAGAACAAGTAAATTCTGCTACTCTAAGACAACACCCTGAGCCCAATTCATACAGATAGACCAAATTGGTCTTTAACTTCAGCTATTTCCCATTATACTATTTTACCTGGGTTCCAGTTACACAGTGCATTTGGCTGCATTTGGTAAGGGTGATCAAGGAACTTTGATGACCATCATCAGTTGGTTTAAGGCAACATAACAGTGAACTCTAATTTAACCTCTATTTATGTTTATCTTCTCTTTATTCTACTACGAAAATCTCTGTGTTGTGAAAACATCATGAGTTTTTTACTATATCAAATTTTATCTCTGTTAAGAATTAATATACAGTCCCCATTGCAAGAAATCAGAGCAGAACTCTGTACAGACTGAGCCATGCATTCTTTAAGAAAGAAAAACAGTACTGAAAATCAGCAGGTGTTTAGATTTACAGAGGGTGCACAATTTTATATTTGTCTTTTAAAAGATGAAACATGAATAATCACCACTTAGTTTTCTTTCAAGCACTTACTCCAAACAAGCAATGCTAGAATAACAATTCATTTCCTTAACTTTATTGATACAGCACCACAAATCAAGTGTAACATTGTCAAAATGACCTGCGAAAACATTTTTATATTTGTTTTTCTGATGTTGTGAGTGATGATTCTCCATATTTTGCTTGAACCATTCATTTTCACCCAAAGACATTTGAAGTCAAATCAAATCATTTTCTGAGTCATATTTAAAATAACTGTGAGACTGATTTTCCATTGTCCTGAAGAGTGTAGTCATTTCAGTGGTGCAGAATGGTCCCACTTCAGCAATCTACTTAAAGTACATGCCTGACTAAGTGTGTGAATCGTCCCATTGATTTCAAAGAGAGTATTTATATCTTTAATGAGAGGCACACTTGGAAAAGACAGACTGAATCAGACCTGGAGCAGGACTCAGTCTCTCTCCAGCTTGCATGCTCGCAACTTCTCACCATGCACCCACCTATTTGTAACACCTGCTTAGGTTGATTGAAAGGGTGAGCAGGCTGCTGGTTCCAGGTTCCAAACACAATTTCCCTGTCTGCAATGGGCTGCCAGACAGATGCAGTGCTCTCTTAGACAGAGAAACACCATTACTGTCACAGGTGGAATCTGCATGCTAGCTCAGCCCTATACAACACCATTGTATAAAACTTCTAAATCTACAAAATTGTACCATTGCTGGATTAATGGCAAAATGAAAGAAAAATTGCAATATTTTGCATAAGTAGTTTACATAATGTAACACAAGAGTAATTAGTAAGTTGTAGAAACAGCTCAAGTATGACTAGTCATATCTTTGGAACACTGTTTCTATCTTCAGAGCAGGATCATTCTGTATCTACAACCAAGGTTCCTGGGGATGCTAAAGCTAACCACCACTATGTACCTTAAACAGACTGAATTATATATCAGATCATTTTGCATTTCAAATTTGCGTGTAATCAGCTGTGTTCACTAAATTTAGATGCTAGTATTTCTTACATGATATACACAAAGAGCAAAGACAAATAAGGAGTTGGTAGATGAAGTAGGTTTAATGGTATTCTAACACCTCTAATCTCTAATGAACCATACTAATAGCATTATACAGTTTTATTTGCTCTATAGTTTAGTTACACTTCTTTTAGTTACTTCTTATGGGTGCTTTAATTTCATTTCCTATAAAGCAGGACATAGATGAAAAGAGCTGTTAAAATAAAACTGTATTAAATTTTCGAGTTTTTAAATTATATATTTTTTAAAATTTACTTTTAAGTACTCTTCTTGTAAACATTTTAGAATTCTAGGAACATAAATGACTTCTTAAATAGAAGCTCTGTTTACCCCTCCACATCATGAAGTTGCACTAGTGTACAAAGATCTAACAAATAGCTTTGACATTCTCAGCTCTTTTTATATTACTCTCTACAGTCCCATCTCTCTTTCATCACTTTTTTCCCCACGCAAAGACATTTTGCTGCTTTTATGTCATGACCTCAGCTCCACAGAACTGAAAGCAGGGAAACCATAGGTTGTCTGTGGATTGTCTAAGGAAGGATCTCTGCTTCCATCTATTGGTCAACTGCTAGAAGAAAGCAAATGGCCTTACTCCTTTCCCTACTTCCTCCATTCTCAGTTGGAGTTTTCTGCACAGAAGTCCCCTCAGCCCATATTTACCCTTTTGCCCACACCTGTGCCATAGAAAAATGAAGTGAACATGAAGTGAGACCTTCACTGGAGGAACTGGTAGTGTTCTCCAGCTGCTATGTCCTAGATCTCTCAACCTTATTGCCAGGCAGGCAAAATCAACCCATGTGTCCCGTGGCACAGTCCAGTCACCAGTATTGCTGAGGGGCACCAGGCAGTGTCCCTGGGACCAAAATCACAACTAAAGGCAACATCACAGCAAGTTACCACACAGAGACAACAGTACCACTTACAGTATGCCTCTAACTGTAACAGTCTGCTGGGAGACAGACAGAAAGCAATGCTCCACATAGACCTACCCCAAGCAAAGTAACCAAAGATATTCAATATTCCAAATTTTTTATGTGGGAGCACAAGTCATTGCATTGAATTCAAGAACTGGTAGAAATTTAATCCTCGCTCTTCTTGTTCAAACCTTTCACCAACACAGTATTGACACAAGTGAAATCAGATGGTCAATACTATTTATTTCTTAGTAGTACACATAATCACTTCACTACATTGCCTTTTCTCAAATTGACTCTTTTTCCTTGTATTATTGTCTCTTAATGTCTGCCTTCTTAATAGTTATCTATTAATTTTCTTAAATAGCTTCTGTTTTCTATGTCTTCTCTCCATATCCAGCTTTATTTATTCCACTTGAATTGCTATTTTCCCATCTCCATCAGTATTTCCTTCAATATTGTAACCACTTGCCTATCGCTTTATTTTCTCTCCTCAAGCCACCACTGGTATCTTTTTTTTTCTTCTTCTTGGCATTAGTTATCTGCTGTTCCAAGAGTGTCCCTTCACACCTTTTCTGCTTTGAATCCCTCCCAATATATCTTCACTTGTTGGGCCACCATGTTTACTTCAAACTGTCACCCACGAGGGCAGTAGAAATCTTTCTATTGCCAGCGAAAAGGACTCTCTCAGAAGTCTTCATGTGTTATATGGATCTGTATTCAAGCTAGTACTACACACTAAATTAGACAGAACATTCCTACCATCTGTTCAGAGTAGCTGTAAAGAGTTGCACAGACACCAGCTTCACTGCACAGCAACAAATTTTGCTGGTCTTGGTGACCCCAGAGATTCTACTACACAGTGAGCACCATCTACTGGCATCCAATTATTTATACATGTATGTAGATATAAGGCATTTCTCTATTCTTGAACTGAGAAATATTTATTTTTTCAAAGAATCCTATTTTTTTAGCAGATCTGCAATTAATTTTCTGTTCAGATTACTGCGTGGTAAGAGCTGCAATTCTGGCTGGAATGGAAAAAAAATCTCTAGATGTTTAAAATACATTATTTTAAATTAATGTAAACACACGTAATGTAGCACACACAATTTGTAGATAAAGACACATAAAAACACACATATATTAGTGGTAATCTTGGCATTAAATCATCTGCTCATTACTTTTATCCTAGGAAGCCTACCTAAAGGAAAAAAAATGCATAATCCCACAGTAATAACTGCAGATATTGCAGCATGAACATATTTTATTGATATTCTGAAAATCTCTTAACTACAGAAAGACTCTGAAGAAGAAGAGATTTTGAAATACAAATTTAATTTGGACAAGCATTTGGTACATATGCATCAAAGGAAGAGCTGGGCAGGAGTTTTCTAATCAGAATGATTTTGTAAGAAATGCACTTTTCACAGGCTCAGAATGTTCTGAAGGAAGCTTTGATTTTGTTCTAAGCCTTATATTTTCTGCCAGTAAAAACCAAGAATCTACTGTGAAAAAAGGAATCTATTGTATTTCATTTTCTTCTCATTCAAATAAAATTTCATGCCATTCAATTATCATGATTTAACATCAAACTGACTTCACCAGTTATACTTGATTACATAATAGGAGTGGTAGGATTTGAATTTGATCATGTTTGGGGTCTGTTTAATCTCAGTTGGTATTGTTTCACTCTTCAGATAGTTTGTTTAATTTTTATTTTAACAGTAGGAATATACAAGAGTTTTAGTCAAATTTAACTAATGAAAAAGTTAGAAAATACTCTTATTTTGATCCCGTGCTTTCCAGAAATAGGGAATATTTCCAGAGTATTCCAGAATAAAGACTTCCCCTTCAGTTTCTTGCATAAGGAATGCTGTCAGGACAATGTCCATACTATGCTAGTTAACTGAGCATGCCCAGGAATTTTCCTCAAGTACAAATAGCATGAAGTAGCTTGTTGGATTTATGGTATTCAAAAATTATGATCAAATTCTCTTATTCTCCATCACTGGGATTGCTGCAGGAAGCTGAACATTGGGAACAGCCCTTGGAGTGATAAAAACCTCAAACTGTGCCAAGAAACTGTTTAGGATTCACTAATTTATATTTAGGGAATATAGAAATAGTTTGAAGGAATAGACAATCATATTTCTGTGCCTAGAAATGCTTGTTGATTAATCTACTATCATAGACACAGCCTTAGAGGTTTAAAAAGTGAAACCAATCCTAGTGACAGGTTGATTGAGGTGTACTTCCCAAAGCTGCATGTTATGCCACAGGAAACCTGGAACCTCATATAAGGTGCACTAATTGTCTCGTTTAAGGCACATAGGGGAGACCTACAGGGTTGTCATTCAGTGTTAAGGAAAAATTACAACGTTGTGCTTGACATCATTGACGTGTATATGCCAACCATCAAATGAATTCAGAGCTGTGACTTTGGACTTTATAAATATGTATCACAAAAGAAATACACTCAAGGATATTCTCCTGATATTCACCACCAGCTGAACTGTGAGTTTCAATCTATTTCAGCATATCATCTAATTTCAAGAGATAATAATACATATCAAAACTATTCAGTTAAAATTCAGGTAATAACACATTGGCTTCACTAAAAACTTTTAAATACTTTTAAATGGGTGACAGCACTGAAGCCTACCTAACCTTAAGTTGGACAAAAGAATTCTATGTATTTTAATATAATATCTGATCCAGAACAAGAATGGCCACAGTTTGGAAATAAAATCAGCACGGCACATAAATATAACCACTGCCTAGCTTTCTCAGCATCTGTTTCTGGTTGAAGACCGTATTTCCAGAGCAAAAATTAGGTTTCTTCCGTAAAGGCCAGTTATCTACTGAACCCTAGAAGACTTCTTTGGGACAATATGCACAAGGACATTTGGGCTAGCCTTGTGTTACCCTTACAGCTGCAGTCTTACAGCTATTCTTCCCCCCTTGAATTGAGATAATGAGTTAAGTTTGCATCCTCTCCTGGCATTCTATCCTTACTAAATTTTCCTCAACATAAAATACTCTTTTAAGCAAAATATTTTGTTGGTCTAAAAAGCTATTTAATTATACTGCATTATACTGGATGAATGCAAATGAATTATCAAAAATGCTACTGAGATTTAGCAGTGAATTTATATACAGCTCTATTGCTTGTGCCAAAAGTAATGATGACTTTAAATTTTCAATTTTAAGCTTACAAAGGGAAAACACAAATGAGCATATATATTTGATTTCATACCATACCTTTCTTAATTAGCTAGTGAGAACAAGCCTTCCTCAGACTGATAGTTCTTCAGAAGATTCTTTTTCCACGTTTCCACATAAGACTCTATGTGTGCTTTTAAATTGATTTGTGCATGCACCTCAAAGCTCTGGCAAGGCACATTTTAAAAATTGCAATAGAATATACATCAATATTTAAACACATTAGATACTCTTGAACTTTCACCTTGAGCAGTTTTTTTTTTTTTTCAATTTGCATAAAAATGTATTTCTTTAAAGGCTGAGAAGAGACTGGAACATGAAGATACACACTCTAAAAACAGGCATGCTTAATGCTTACTTTAAGGAACATTTTAGCTAGATAAAAAAATTCAAGTTCAGGACTTGAACTAAATGCAATATTAAGGGCAAGTGCCTCAGTGAGTGTAATACCTACAGGAAACAGAAAGCAAGAATTATTTTATTAAAGTTTAACCTTCTAAATTCAAAATATTTTGCAGCAATACAAAGCTTTTAATTTGAAAACTACATTTTCCAGTTTTCTTTCAAAGATTCTAAATGAAGAAGAAGAGTTTCTGTGAATATGAAAAATTAAAATCAGTTGAGAAGCCCTCCACCTGCACCCCAGGGGCACCATTACCTTAGCTAATAAAGTCTCAATGCTCAGGTGTCTTGATGGAATGCCTCAGCATCAAGAGGATAAATTCTACTTGTAGCCCTACTGCTTGCCAAAATTATGCAGGCTACTCCTGGCACCTCCTTGCCATTTCTTAATCTACGCCTTTTCATCTCCACTTGGACTGAAGTGGCTCAGGAAATGCTAGATTTATGTGAAATGACAGTGTATAAATAATTTCTCAGGAATCTTAGACATAGAAAAAGCCCCTTGGTATTACCCATAAGAAATGACTGCAAACTTCAATATTACTTGATATAAAATTCTCGTGTTGTGCCACAAAACAAAATAGATATGTATCATCAGGCATATACTGTTAAAAGGGAGAATCTGACTAGTTTTGTAAAATTACTTTTACAGCTACCATTATTCCACATCTTCCCCAATTTTTATTGCCAACACACTCAGCAAGAGACTTGTGCTTCCTGTTGGAAGCCATGAGATATCACCACCACAGGTACTTTTCATACCTTAGGACTGATAGTACAGATTCTAGGTTTTATTTTCAATAAACTAAAGATGGCTGCTGAGTTAACTTTTTGCCTCAGAAACTCACAGAAGACAGTAACTTGTGAGAAGAATTTCTTTCCCTTCTGATGCCTGCACACTTCTGATGTAAGGAAAAGAATCAATACAAGAACCACAATTAAAAATTCCAGTTATATTACACAAAGTTGTGCTTACAACATTGTTAAGCTATGCTTAACTCACACTATCTGGGGTTTCTACAAGCTGATGAAAATTTGCAGCTCTTTATAGAATAAAGAACTCGAACAATACACACCAGATGCATCTAAACTGCAGGTCAAGATGTAGTAAGAAGATGTACAATGCCTGAATGCCCCTTAACCTCTCAGGGTAGTGACACTAGAAATTTACCTATCACCAGCGATTGTCTTGTGGCTGTAAGCTGGCAAGAGCACTGTATAATTTAATCTTGATATTTTGCTGTTTGGAGGACAGTGTGGTCAGGTAAAGGATTAAAAATTATCTTCTACATTGCAAAAATGTAAACCTGCCAGAAAAGAGAGATCTTTCTTTCCATTCTTATGTATTGCTTAAAATATAATTGTTCTCAGGCTTGTTAATCAGCTAGAGGACACCCTCAGGTTATTTCATGGGAAATCTGGGTCTGTACTCAACAATAAAAATAAGTGTATGAGACTAATGAACAGCCTAAAACCAGATTTTTATTATTAATAATATTAGGTTTAGTGACTAGTCTGATTCTGCATAACATGAAACTCAAATTTACTTCTTTGATCTACAGGTCTGTTATCTCACCATGGCGGCTGGATCCAGAACAAGTTTATTAGCTAGTCTGATCAATTTGTTTGCAGACACAGGACAGTTCCCCATAGTTTTTCTAACTATTATGCAGCACTTAGGATCCAAATGAAATGGCTTTCTTTATATTCCGAATACATATTATCTCAGCATTACAAATTTTCCCTGATACTCATTGTCTCCTTATTTTCATCTCTCTCCATTTTGTAACAAACTTGGGACCCAACTTGATTTTCTTTGCTTCAGGGTTTGAAAGCTACTTAGTATAACATGACTGTTCTCAGCCAAATGCTGCTAATACTCTCTGTAACCAAATTTCTCTGCTAAAGTGAGCCTTATACATTTTGGACTGGAATTTGTCATTGTTAGGAGTGAATTTTAAAGCAATTTGAGCCCTTAATGCTATTAGAAAACCAGGGAAATTAGAGGTCTAATTAACTTGGATGATTTGTGGCTTAGATCTTAGGGATACAACTTTTTCTAAATGGCAAGGACAGGATTTCAAAGGTTTTTTTACTGAAGCCTGTCACAGTCCGGGTGTTCAGATTGAACTTTTTTGAGCAACCACAAGTATCCAGCTGTCAGGTAATCTTTTCTTAATGAAACCTTATACATAAAAATAAGCATAAAAATCACTCCTATATGTCAAATTAGAGTGGCAAACCCCCAAAGCATACATTTATAACATGTGGATTTACTTGAGTGTGAAAGGAAAAAACATGAATTCACATTCTAGATGTTTGCTGAAGAGCTTCCTACCATAAGTGCAGCTACTGTTTAAACACCCTAAGTTTTAGAATAAATATCAAATTGAACTGTCTTTTTTAGCACATTAATGTACAAGGCTTAAGCAAATACAGGATTTTTGACAGCACTTTGAAAGAAATTAAAAGTGACATGAAGGTGTAGGTAGGCTTCACCACTGGGGATGCCAACCAGAATCTAAGATACCTGAAAAATATGCAGGAAGGTCATAAGCAAATGGATGAATCCAGAATAAATTAACAGATGTGCAATCCCACCATTCTCTAAACAAAACAGAAGAGATGGAACAAATATTTATATGACTTATCTATCTTTTTGATTGAAACTAATTTGTTTACTGTAAATTAGATGATTGACTATAAGAACCTAGGGAAATTTGTTTGAGTAACATCACATGTAAAGTACATAGCACTAACCCAAATGTAATTAATTCTATAACACATGAAATCATGAATTCTATAACCCTATGAAATCATAACCACTGCAAAACACATTTGTAAGCAATAGCACATCTTTCAAAGAGTGCAAGCACATCATCAGTATAAGAAAAAAAATCAAAGCTCAAAATACAACTTTTTAGTTCAAAAATCTCTCCTGCTGTGTCCTCTTTCCATCACAGGTGTTAAAAAGCACCTTATCGTGTCCTGCAGGACACTGTAGACTTGGAGGCAAGACCTTTGCTTTAGTCAATTCAGGGATTTTTTTCAAAGTTGCATCTGCTTAGGATAGCTCATGCTATCTCTAGTCTGGCTTTCAGTTCCCAGTCTGAAAAGTTTCTTGATATCTATGAAGTTCAGGCTTCAAAATGCAAATAGAAATTCTTTAGCCTTACCCTCTCAATTCTTAAGTATTTTGCATATTGAGCAAGCTTCTAAAAGAGCAATTTCTCATGTCCTTCTAGAGGGTTTTAATGGACTCTCTGAAAGAAATAGAAGCAAACAAAATCAAAGGGATAATAGGAGCATAAGCCACATTTAACATGAGTCCTGGCCCTACATACCCCTGTGTACCATCAATTTGTTATTAAACTACTCAGTTGGAGAAGTATTTATTACTTGTAGATCTGAACAACTCTTTAGTACTGTATTTTCTTCTTGCCATGTGCCAAAATAGGATGGACTACGTCATGTAATTTCAGATTCTTTCCTTATTACTCTGTCTCCTTCAAGTCACACTAAGAGGCATGCTTTTCCTGCACAACATTATTGAATATTTTAGCATCCACAACTACTACAATCCCATTTTTATAGACTGAAATCCTGTTCTGAGACACTGGAATTCCATTCCATCCCTCAGGATAAATTCTCCAGTCTTTTACTCCAAACAGGATACCTTCCTGTCCATGAGCTCCCAAGGTGCTGGCAAGGGATAACTTCACAGGTATCTTGACCAGACGACACTGAACCTGCATATCCGAGCCTGCATAAACTGCCCCATCTTGCCCAGACTGTGTGCACAAGCACCAGGTAGGAAATGCTGCCTTGAACCTAGCCTAACTTAAGGTCAGTGGCAGAGCTCTTGCTTAAGCAGGTACAAGTCTGAGCTGGAGGGCAAAGGTGGTGAGTGCTGGTGCTGTGTGCCAGGTGGGAGATGGAGCACAGCTCTGTGCCCACAGCCCCCACAGACCAGCTCAGCTGCTCAGCCCTGCTGGGACAGAGCAGCAGACAGCACTACCACTGCTCCCAAGTGAGAGGGCTGTCTCTCAGCACAAGACTCCTTCCCCTGGTTTGAAGAGGGGAACAGTCTCAGTGGTGAGGAGCACAGAGAGGCTGCTGTCTCCTAGGAAAAGAGGAGTCTTGCCAGTCAGGCCCTGGCGTCATCTGGCAGTGCTGCTTTGTTCATGGGTTGAAATGCAATTGCTCCAGCACTGCTTTTCTCTGCTCATGGGAAGGTCACACAAGGAGCTGCAGTTTCAACTAGAGCCCTGCTACAAGCAATTTCTTCCCAGGCCTGGAACAACAAGGTAGCCCTAATGCACCTCAGCTACCACTTAACCCATCTGAGAGGATGATGGGAACACCTTCTGCTCTGTCTCCAGCACCTCTTTGTCCACTCTGCAAATCAGAACAGGAAGGCACACTTCTGACCTTTTCCTTCTTGGGGCAGGCCAGCGGCTGCACAAAGCCTAAATGCTCCCTGACTGCAGAGAGGTCTCCCTCTGTGGTCCTGGGTGAAGCAATTAATAAGTCAGTCATCTGAAACTGTACCAGATCTGACCAGGTCCTACCCTGTTTCTCCTCTTCACCCTGAATCTCTGGTCTCTCTCTGTGTCATTGTATAGTCAGATAGCAGATGTATTTCCAGTGATGATTAAATTTTTTTTTTCATAAGGCACCATCATGACTGGTTATAAATCCTATTATAAGGATTCAGTAAGAGATAAAAATCTGTGCACCCACAGGCCCTCTTGAAAATATGCAGCTCTACGATTTCCAGATGTAACCCACAATACAAGCTGAAATTGCAGCAATTCATTTTAAAGAACTGGGTTTGAGTGATGACTATTTTACCCACTTGAAGAACTGGCCAAAAAAGCCTTAAACTTATCTTTTGCTACAAATGCCATTGGGACAAAAACCTTACACACTGTAGAAACACATAATTCAATAACCAAATTGGTAGAAAGGTTTCTTTTTCCCTCTGTAAAATTCTCTCCCAGAGGTAAAACGAGGAGGTTAAATTGCATAATGCAATACTGTCGACCACCTCTGAGACAGGAATAGTGTCTAAGTTAACATCATTGTCCAGAATCAGTAGAATACTACAGAAGATTTGGGAATACCTTACTCCTCTTTCCCTCCAACATTTATTTTTCAATTTAACCACAAAATATTAAAAATATTAGTTTCTAGCAAGATCAGTGAAGATATAAGAATCAGGATTATAAAATTCATAGATTGTGTGAGAATTTATTAGAATTTTCTGCTTCTCCATGGGTAGAATAAGATGAAATATGCCATACATGTATTTGATCCATATGGTATGGCTGTATTAGGAAAGAGTGATCTTGTAGACATTTAGGAAATTCATGTTTAAACAATGATGCACAAAACTAACAACATAATGAAAGACGTATAGCAAATTCCAAATCCATAGAAGATTATTTCATATCTTTTCCTCTGGCTTTCCTTTATAATTTCAAAAGTTCTCTCATTCTCCCAGACTACCTTATAAGCTTTGTTTAATTGATTTTATAGGCAATCAGACATTACAGAATTGTTACAGGGAAATTCCTTCTAGAAAAGATGTACATAACCAGCAAAAGTGACTTTGCTGCTTTGATTGAAATAATGTTGTAAGTTAACAGCTATTGCCTCTGGCTAACAAACAGCACAAGCAAAGATAAAGCATTACATGGTGCCAAAACATGAATCAGGATTTTTCTAAGAAGTAAGACAACAATATAAGCTCATGATCCAAAGAAATTCAATATAACTCTCCTATTAACTTCAACTGAATAAGAAACAATTTCATTATTAGCAAAATCATATTCGTGTCTAATACTTGAGCTAAACATGTACTTGTCTTCAGCTAAGTTAGCTAACAGCACAATACTCTTAATATTCTTCATGAATTGTATAATTGGAGAAACCAAGTGCATTTGCATTTTAAATTTGAAACTTACATAATATTAAAAAAACCCAAAACCTTTCCATAAATAGCATCAATTTTAAAGTCAACCGTGCAAAATATTCAGTTTTCAAACATTTGCTCTTTTTGCTCTAGTTGTCAGAACAATAGCAGACATTATACAATTTAAGCAGTGTAACTGGAAGTATTATGTTGGGGTCTTGTGAGTCAAGCATACAGAACAAAATTTTCCTTGTGAATTTCATGGCAACATTTCATGACAAATCATGCTGAGAAGTAAATTTGACAGAGGGGAGGTATTGGAAGATAATCTCCTATCCTGGCAGGCCAGTAAAAGGGTAGAAATAGTGAATCAACATTTTGTGTTAATGATATCTAAGACAGCAAAGAAACTAGGCTTAATAGATGTAACAGATATGACTATATCATCCTGTACTAGGATAATCAAGAATAACGTCCTAATGCAGTGGTGGGAATCTGATACAGAATGTTGGGGTCAGACTGAAATAGGATCTGAGAGTGCGTGTGCTGTCCAAGAGACTAACACTGGAACTGCTTCATTATGAGGGATTATATGAGCAAGCTACTAATGGAATTTCCTTGCCAGTTCATTACAGGGCCAAATTCCTGGAAGAATGCAAGAACCGGTTGTCAATTGTCCTTGACAATCATGACTTTGACAGATGAATAATACATGCCAGAAGGACAAATGAGTTGACCCTGTAGTTATGACTTCAGTCCTTGAGAGAAACCCCAATAAATAGAATTATCCCCTTAGCCCAGGGTCTTGATTCATACCACAAGGTGAAAACCTAGGAGATAAAGTCAGTGGCATGAGCTGGACAGAGAAAGAAAGGGACTTCAGGAGTCAAGGAACTCAGAGCTGAGAAGTGTTTGTCTCTTTTCTTAGCTTTTCATTAAAGGATCAAAACTGCTGGATTAACATGGTTGCTGACGGGGGAGGTGCAAACAATATAAACTTCTGGAAACAAATAGTAAAAGTAAACGACTCCTAAGCAAAAGTGTCAATCTGAAATTCACACAGGAGAGATGAATTTGCTAAAGTATGCCCCAGCAACTAGAATCTCTTCCCAGTACCACTGTCAGATAATAAAAAGCATGTCATCACACCTGAACTTGGAGAAGCATAGGAAAAACTGTAATGGGAGATTTCGGAGTCTTTTACTTAAACATTGTGTCCATTAGGCCCACATTTGAGGAATGTTAATATATTTTGAATCATTCCCTGTCTGTGGTCCTCACTGCCCAGTGATGTCTGACCAGCAATTTCAGTGACTCCTTGCTGAATCTTTACATATCCATCCAGTCAGCTGCAACAACTCTAACTTTCTACAAGACATCAAGCTCTACCCATATACTTTGGGAACAGAAATTACAGTCTCTACTCCGATCTCTGATGATGGACTTTCAACAGTCCAGGGGTTCTGAAAGGAATAATTTGGTCCATTGTTTATTCCTGGTACATCTGGTTCATACATGCTTAAAATAATTTTACAACACTGTTCTTCAGTGTCTAAGATTTCCCCTTGATGTAGTGTGCAACGGTATTAAAGGGTTTCTTCCCCCACTACTTCCAGTGTTCATAAATAGTCTATATATCTAGTCAAAATAAATTAATGTTTGATTTTGCCTTCAATTTTTTCCCCCTCTCCTTCTGAGATTACTTTTTTTTCTATTAAAAATTCTAGGCATCTCAAACTCTGCCAGTATTTTTCGCAAGTATTTAATTTTTTGAACATTCACAAGCTGACATTTTATTATTTTGTTTTCCTTTTAATTTGTTTCAAATATGAGGAAGTATGGGTTTTTTTTAATTTTACTTTGCCATCTTTTATCTTAAAAAAAAAAAGTACAACAGACTAGTAGATACAATGACGTTGCAGCTATATGTCCCCAGGTTTGGCCAATAGTGAGGATGACAGTAAATATACACAAACTTGCATTTTATGTACTACCCATATGTGGATACACGTACATACATAGCTGGTTACACAGCAAATGTTATTTTACCAGAATACACAGGAAAAGAAAAGTAACGTTCCCACAAACGTGAACATCACAGATGGGCCAGTCCTGTTCCTCCTCTCCATCTGTGCAGTGCTCAAGTCAGATACTGAAATATATGCACAAAAGTGAAAAAACAATATGGATCACTCCAGTATCTGGCCTTAGGCAGTCAAGTCCATCCAGTAGCTTCCCCCAGTGAGTCTCCTTGGCCACTCTCACCAGGACATACAAGAACCTGAGATTTGCAGCCCCATTGCAGCTGATGGTACTTGGATTTCTTCTCATTACACACACATACATACGCAGTACATTTACACTCCCTTCCCTCAACAATTCTCTCCAGTAAGTTGTCCAGACTGATGATCTTTGCCATTGGTGACCTTCAGGTCCCCTTGTCTTTCTGGGAGCTGTTTTGGATTTATGGTCCCTGCAGCAGTATCTCTCACGTCTTCTCTTCATTATTTCACTAGTGCTGTGCAAACCTGGAGTATTTCACCCAGGAAAAGAAGAATAGGCTTCAAAAAGAAGACATGATACAGTACAATCCCAACCACAGGGCGTAAGTCCATAAATTTTCTGGCTAGCCATCTGGTTACAGTTAGCTGGTTGTAACATTTTCTTTTCTGTCGTTTCACATGCTTGTTCCATGTGCATGTTTTCTTGTGCTTGTTCCTTCTTGATTTACCTTTAGTTGTTCCTTTCTCTGCCTTTATTCCTCCACCTAAGAACCCAACAATCAGTTTCCCACTTAAAATATCCTAAAGTAAAGTAAAACATTCCCCAAATCTCTTTCTGCCCCATACTGACTACTGTATCAGTACCTTACTGCAGTCGTCAAGGCATTCCAGGAGAGGAATTTCTTTGATGGAACCCTTTTGGTGGGTTACAGTGGGGAATGGGGCTTGGCTGTTCTCCTGTGGTAACCTTAGGAGAAGTGTGCAAGCATTCCTTCTAATGTATCTGATCACCTGATCCTCAGTGGATCTTTTTCTTTGTTTATTATGCCCAGACACTGGACATACAACCCAGTAAAAGCTAAAAGCATTTTAAACTAATTGTACAATTGGAAAAATCAGTCAGAGAATTACTAAGAGAAAAAAAAAGCCATTGTCTTCAGCCTACAGAGAGAAGTCAAAATGTAAATACCAGAAAAACATTTGTTTTCATTTAGTTGCCTCTAACTGAGTACAAGAAACAAAAATTTTCCCATTTTCCGTGAATATCAAACCCAGGTATTGCCTGGCCTAGATTAGCAAACAAAGCCTATTAGAGTAGGATTTTTTTTCCTCAACAAAATCTTAATTGAGTTTACTTTGGGGAAATTTATTTAAAAGAAATTTACATTCACTTCCTTTTCTCTCTCTCAAGGAAGTTCAGCATTCAAAAGCAAAAAAATAGGTCTACTTGTCCCACAGCAAGATAATTGCTGGAAAAAGCAATAACCAAGCATACACTCCCTATCTTTCACTCATTTCAAAGCCATTGACCAGCTAAAAGAACAAAAATATACATATATATATGAGGGCAAAATTATCAATTACATAAATTGTACTAAGTCATGTGGCATCTTTACAGGAACTGAGTGCCATCTTGGAAAGGGACACACTCCTCTGGTTAGTACTACTTAAGTAGGTGGAGGACATAGGGAGAGGCTACTCTTTCCTCAGCCATTTTTACCTTCCTGATGTTATGAAAAAATGATAATTCCAGGTATTAAACTAGATGAAAACGATTTATTTAACAATTAAAGAAAGCTCGAAAAAATGGGATAAAAAAATGAGGTCCGGGGATCCCAGTGATTGCAGACGTTTTCCAGCCTGTCCGGCTGGCACAACCCGGGCAAAGCTTGGTCGGTGCTGGCTGCTTAAAAAAGCAGTTGGAAAGTGGTCTGATACCTCAGCACCAAGGCTTTTCGTGGCTAGTCCAAGGAAAAAAGCACTTGAATTTGAAATTCAGTGTGGGATATATAGGTGTCTGCTTCGCTCCTCCCCCAGTCCTGCTTCTGTATTCCTCAGCGATTAGTTGTCTCTTCTCCAAGCTCTGGTGACAAGTCCTTAGCTCATGGCTCGTTGGTTTTTAGGGTGCTGCTGCAAGATATTGTGTGTGTGTGTTTGTGAGATAAGATAACACTAACACTACAGCTCTTAAAACTTTTTAAACTCTCTTAAAACATTTTCACAACTGTTTACATAAAGGACCTTAGTTAATTTGACATTCTAATTACAATAACATTTCCTAAAACTATTTTTTAATCATTCTTTTAACTTCCTTTAAGTAACAACATTAATACTTGATGAGAGATTATGCGAAAGTCTTGAAGGTTTCATGAATAACACTGACAACTTCCCCACTATGATGTTTTTGTCCTTTCAGATGTAGATCAGCAAGAACTACAAGCAGCAAGGTGCAAGAACTTTAAGCAGCTG
Source organism: Rhipidura dahli (assembly GCA_013399225.1). NCBI lineage: Eukaryota > Metazoa > Chordata > Aves > Passeriformes > Rhipiduridae > Rhipidura > Rhipidura dahli. The sequence continues at coordinate 308,500 of VXAC01003796.1, read as the reverse complement.
ATGGAATAATAAAAGGTTTTTCTGAAAAGGTTCTCTGAAGGTCACCTAATTTGATTTCTACTTGAAGAAAAACTTTCCACAACACTAGGTCAGATCAGTCATGTCTTTGCCTACAGAAGTCTTGGAAATCTCCAAGGGACTTCCATGACATCTCTAGGTAAACTGACACAATGTTATACATATACATATATGTGTGTGTGTGTGTGTGTGCGTGCGCGCTAGCGTGTATGGGTATATAGATATATATATTTGTACTCCCATCCCCTTCAACTTGTCTAGTAAAGGATAATATCTAATATGCCAACAGCTATTTCTAAGCTGCAACTAATGGCCATCATTCTATCACTTCTCCTGCCACTACTGAGAAAGGTTTGCCTGTGACCTTTGTAACTTCTCTTCAAATAGCTGCCAATTACCCTTAAATAAAAACTAAATCAGTTTTTAAAAAGTCCTGCCTTCTCAGATTCTTACTTTAGTTCATGTTTCTTGATTCTAATTATTTTGACTTTTCCACCACTGGACTTGTTGGTTTTCTCAACAGGTTTCTGAACTGGGAGATTAAAAGGCTTAGGAAGTATTGCATATGCAACCTCAGTGACACTGAACAAAAAGAGATAATAACTTCTTTTGAACTTTAGCCACAACAATGTAGCTCAGTATGCAGTCTGTCTTCTCCAGTGAACACTGTCCACTCACATTCAGTTCAAACTCCAGTACTTTTCTGCAGGGCTGCTAACTCATCAGTCAGTCCCACTCTGTGCAGCTGCATGGGGTCATGATGCCACAGGTGTAGAACTTTGCATTTCTCCTTTTTGAACTACGTGAGATTTCCTATGTCCCGATCAACCTGCTGCTGTTCAAATGTTAAGATAAAAGTACAAAAAAAGACCACCAAACCACACACCAAACCACTTCGTTTTCTTCCTTCTCATGCCCAATTCAAAACAGCAGGATAAATTTCTCTTGGTGTCTATGCAGAAGACCTGTGGTGAAGTCAGAGCAGCTGTCCAGGAAGGGTTTCTGTGTAATCAACTTCCAGTCCCATATTTGGATGTTCAACATAATGAGCATTCTGCATTGATCTGCCATAACATTTCAGTTACTAAATATCTCACTGACTTTACTGGCACATTCCTGATGCCTGTAGCATCTTGCTGGGGCAAAGCTCTCTGCTGTGCACTATACCAGTTCTTTGGGTGGAATAAATTCTAATTTTGGTGCCCATATCTCACTGAAAATCAATCGTGAGAAAACTCTTAATAGAACATGGTCATTTAAATAACTCTGGCAATTTAGTTCTTATTAAAAGCAGTGTGGTCAACAGCTCCATATCCTGCTGATGGACACTGGTATCAAGCTGTGGACCTGATGAAGCAAGGGCAGAGGATGGTAATGGAGATAGTTAGAGGCATGGAACACCTGCCCTATAAGAAAAGGCTGCAAGACTTGGGGTTGTTCAGCCTGGAGAAGAAAAGGCTCCAGGGAGACCTTATACCAGACTACCAGTACCTAAAGGGAGCCTGTAAGAAAGCTGGGGGCAAATGAACACAGCTCAGAAAAATCACAAAATTACTTGAAACCTTCTGCTGAAGAGGGAAATACTGTCTGTATGCAGGCAGCATCCAACAGAGTCAATTTCAAAGCAAAATACATTATTATTTTTGTCATGTTGTAGAAAAAAAGTGAGGATTTTGTCATGTTATTAGGGATAAGTTTTAAGAGTCTCCACATCATTTCACCTTAGTGTCATCCTTATTAAAAGTCTTATATCTTCTTGTATTAATTTTAAATCCCATTCAAGTATAAGACTCAGTATAAATTAACTTTATAGAATGAGAAAGATTTAAACTCATAATACTATTCTCAGATAATTCTTATATCAGCAAAAGCATTTTAATTCCTTTCTCATAACTTCCTTAGAGATTCCACTCATATCCTTAATCTATGAAATAGTACAGTAAAACACCGTGATTTTCCTCTTAGAAGACCTGTGTATTTCCCATTTTCACAGGTTTATGAGTTGTAGCCTCATGATTCTGTATTGAATGTAGATGATTGTATTTTGAGTGCAAAAAGAAGTTCACAGTGACATAAATTGATGCCTCATACTTCATGTTTCTCACAACTTTTACAGCATCTAATGTATCTCTGCTCTGCCCTTCCTTCCAGCTGTGACCTGGCATATCTCTCAATTCATATCTTTAGTTACATGGCTTGCAAGGATAGAAAACCCACTGCTCTGACAGGGCTTCTAAATGATCTGAACCATACAGTCATGTCCTTTAGCACATCACCAGTTCCAAAATGTCACTTCTGAGCTACAGCTAAATGAAACCAAACTTGCATTGTCTACCTCAGCAATGGCTCAAGCAGGTGAAATGTCAGGAAACAAACTCTGCTTAATCTTCTGTTATTGTATCCCCAAGCTTCCTTTAATATGGCTTAGTATTGTTTGGTACTGCATAAACTGGAGACTATTGAAAAGGAACAATTAATGGTTTGCACAGGAATTACTTAATATTAATGAAATTTGCCAAGATGTATAGATTTCAATAATTCAGATGAAGAATAATAGCTTACAGTACATTTTTTTTCAGAATCCTGCTTCCTAGTTTTGATATTGATGATAATACACAGTGCAACCCTTAGATGTCAAAACTGGAAAATAGATAATTTTCAGTTAGCTGTGTCCTAGCTGAGCCACAAATGATGCTTAAGCCTTGTCACTGATATCAGCTATGCTAAAGTAAATCAATTTCTGAATATCACCATGACCCACAAAGTTCTTTCTTTAACAGTCTTATGAACAAGTGAATGGCTACAGATTTCTGCATGGAAATGCAGGCCTTTGAAATGGCAGCATTTATAGTGAAAGCAGACTTAATTCTTGATGAGTCAAATTTGAACTGTATTTATAGGTTAAATAAAAGTTTAAAATTCTTATTGAACTCAAGGAATATTTGTGTTCCTTTTTACTTGAACAGCTGAGAGAAAAATGACTTAACAGGTTTTTATCTTTCACATTTGGCTAAATACAACCTGGGAAAAAATCCCAGGAATTTTGCCATTTTAATACCCCTTCTTAACAGACCTTAAATGATTTAGTAAAAAGACTTCTATGGTCTCTTCCTTTGCATGCATTATCTTTCAACAGAAATGAGACGTCACCTTTAAGGTTCAATTATTGCACTGTGTTACTATAGCAACTCCCAGGAAAAGTCTATTAAACAACCTTCAACAAAAATCCAACCCTACTTCATTTATAAACACTATAAATTAAGCAAAAGATCTTCATATTTTAGTTGTTAAATACCTGATTTTAACAACTCTATAAAGCAATAAAAGGTCTTTGCTTGTATCATGAAACTAATGCTGCCCATAGAGCTCAGGGGAAGGACAGCCAAGGCTGGAGTTAGGGCAACATTCAGATGAAAGAATAATTCTTCGTTAAACCGTGTGATTAAAGACCTCTTTGAACTTAACCTATTCTGTAAGTTAAAATGGCCACGTTTTCAGTCATGGAAAACTGACACAGTTTCACTGAATTCAGTGGAGCAAAGCCAATTTACACCTGCCGAGGCCCTTCATATTGTATGAGATGAATAGAACATTCGTTCAGGATGAGAGAACTTTTTGATCATACTCTCTGAGGTGAATGGGCAACTCTGAAAGCAAGAAGATGGCAAATGTTTAAATCAATATTAACCCAAGTAAAATTAGATTTGGTTCATAACATTTTTTCCATTGAATCTTCAAGATGAAGACCCTGTCCTGACATTGATAGGTGCACATCTACACACTCAATTTTCAGAGTGTTGGCTAAAATATTTTCCATCAAGGCCTATCGTTGAGTACATATATATTAAAAA